>PVIJ01011455.1:0-54590 GCA_004024925.1 Scalopus aquaticus
AGGCGGAGGGAGGGAAGGAAAAGCGCACAAAATGGAATAGAAAAGAACACAAGAGACCATGGAGATGGATCACGGGTGAATTGGTGGTGGGCTACCCAAGGGGAATACAAAATGTAAAAGACATAAATAACAGTAAAAATATATATTAAAAAAATTACCATAGTGTCTTTCAACAATAAACATATTTTTTGTTCCAAAGTTTTTTGTTCTCTGAGGTTAAACTAAACTAGGCTCCAGGTTGCAGGTTAAGATAAGGCATTGGTCTCTGTATCTCACTCTGGATCCCAGACTGAAAGGGTAGTAACTTCTCGGGACTTGTTCTTTTTAAAGTGACAGAAGAAGGAAAACGGGCCAAAGCTAACCCAAGCAAACACATTTCAAGCATCTTTTCATATCAGATCTACTATCAATTCATTGATCAAAATAAGCCATGTATCCAAATCCAAAGTCATGGGGTGAAAAAGTACACTCTATACATTATCAGATCATGTCAAGAGTGCAACTTCATAATCCTACAACTGGAAGAACTGGAGTAAAAAAGCAGAGTGCTTAATCCAGGGAACCTATTAAGTGAGTAAAGAGATATTCTATTATATGTAGAAACAAATGAAGTAATTAATATAGTAAATTCTACTTCTTGGTTCGTTAATTCACTAATTCATATAATCACAACAAATATATTGTATTTCTTTAATGTGCCAGTTATTTTGAAAGACAGAAAAAAGAAGAAGAGTGAAAAATTACCTCGTCCTTGAGTACCTGATGGATTATCTATTGTTGAGATGAAAAATAATTCAGGCTTTAAAAAAAAAAAAAGAAAGTTTTGGTTCTCTGACTTTACATGCCTTCATTAAAGTAATATATTTACTTTCCTAAGTATGGGCCTTCGTGAACCTAATAATAAAATCAGTAAACATACTTTGATTATTGTTAGGAACAAATAATTGCACATTGTCTTTTACCCCCATCCCATCAGATTGTCACACTTGATATATTAAGCACAAGAGAGCAAAGAAATAAAAGACATTCCTAGGACACTGCAGTGCTCTTCAGAAGACATCTGAACACCACCAAATCAATAAACAGGTACACATTTAACATAAATTCTGACCATTAGAAAAGGAGGCAATTGCTGTCCTGGAGATATTTACACTTTTTATGCTACCAGGAGACAAATGTTATGTATATTTATATGGGATGTTATATAGAATAGAGGGAAGAATCCTCATCATTGAAGATTTCTTCATTCCAATGACCTTAAAGGGAATTAAGAATCTAGATACTCAGGATACAGACTGACTATAGAACATGAGACTCATACATGATAGGCCAGCTACTAACTCTAAGTCTAATGTGTATTTAAGAAAAAACAAAAGATTTAAAACCATTTAATAGCTTGCTTCCTTACCTGCCATATATACATTTCCTTTTATTTGCTACTCTAAAAATATTTCACAAACAAATATCAATCCAGAACTCTCCACATTTATTTAGAAAGTACTCTTCAATGGTGGGCAAGTTATTCGACCTCTCTGTTTTTAGTAATAATAGGGGACTTGGCCTGTATGATTTCAAGGTGCCTTCACTCACTAGCAATAGAAAGATTGGATTGGGATTTGGGAATACTCATTACACGAATGAAGCTGAAGTCAATATACTGATATAAAAGATGACTCAGAGGGCCTCCCCGGTGGCACAACGGTTGAGCGCTGCGCTATGGAGCTGTCGGCAGCGGCAACGCAAGTTCGACACCCGGCCGAGGAGAATCCCACATGGTGCGGCAGACCTCACCTCCCTCGCCCACTGCTCCCCAGCAGTGTACTTCTGATCTGCCTGTTCTGCTCCCCAGTCTGTCTCTGGTGAACCCTCTTGCCACTCCACGCCTCTGGCCTATACCCCAGCTTGTATGTATAAATAAAATAAAATCTTAAAAAAATAAAAAAATAAAAGATGACTCAGAAAGTCTAAACATTACTCGGGAAATGCTTTTACCCCCATAATAGGCAGTTTCACTGTGATGTCAGGATCGTGGGAATAGGACAACAGTTGTTTTCAAACCTAACCAGTCTCTCATCAATGTGTTACAGAGGAACTACCAAGACCTCAAAGCTCTTGTAAACAGGGTGAGATTATTTGAATTATGCCAGGGATGAGTGTCAGAGGCAGAGAGAAGGAGAAATTACATATATACACTTACATATTCTCATCTATCTTCTTTTCATTCTTAATTCTCCAAAACTCTCATGTTATGTGAGGCTCACATACTAACCACTGTGCTAAGAACGTAGATTAAATAACAATATACACAGAAAACAATAGTCTCCACTAAAAATCTATTCAGTAATTGAGATAATAAATCAGTACAGTAAAGCAGCAAGTAGCAAAAATAATTTACAAAAATAAAACTATATACAAGCAATGGACTAGAAGAGAAAAATATAAAGAAAACAACCCCATGTATAATCACATGAAAAAGAATTAAATACCTAGAAACAAACTAAATAAAGGAGATGAAGGACCTGTACAATGAAAACTGTAAGACATTTTTAAAGAAACAGAAGACACAAATATATTCCGTCTTCAAAGATTGGAAGAATTAACATTGTTAAAATGGCCATATTTCCCAAAGCAATGTATAGATTCAATGCAATCTTTATCAAGGTTTCAATGAGATGTTTCAAAGAAATAGAACAAATATTACTGAAATTCATGTGGAACCACAAAAGACCCCAATAGACTAATCAATTCTGACAAAAAAGAAGAATAGTGGAGACACACACCCAGACTTCAAACTGTACTTCAAAGCTATGAAAATTAAAACAGTGTGGCACTGTAATAAAAAGAGACACACAATGGAATATAACAAGGGCCTAGAAGTAAACCAACACAGATATGCAAAGTTAATCTATGACCAAGGGGATGAGAGTATACATTGAAGGAAGGAAGTCTTTTCAACAAATGGTTTTGGGAAAACTAACAGTCACATACAATATAGTGAAGCTAGACCACTATCTCACACTCACACAAAAATTAACTCAAAATGAATGAAAGACTTATATGTCAGACCTGATACAAATAGAAAGAAACAGGGGAAAACACTCCATGGCAAAGGTTTCAGTGATGTCTTTGTTATTCAACACCAACAGCAGAAAAACAAAAAAAGATTATGAATAAATGGCACCACATCAGACTAAAAAGCTGTGCACAATGAAAGAAACTGTTATTAAAACAAAAGGACACCTCACTGAATGGGAGAACATATCAGCACATCATACATCTGGCAAGGGGCTGATATCAAAATGCTATAAAGAACTCATACAATTCAACAAAAAGTAAAATAACCCAATCTAAAAATGAGCAGAAAAGCTAAATAGATATGTCTCCAAAGAAGACATACAGGTGGCCAATAGACACATGAAAAAGTGATAATAATCATTTATCATCAGGGAAATGCAAATCAAAACCACAATGAGATACCATCTCATACCTATCAGAATGGCCCATATCAAAAAGTTCAAGAACAAGTGTTGGTGAGGATATGCAGAACAAAGAACTCTCTACACTGTTGGTGGGAATATAAACTGCTACAATAATTATGAAAAATAGTATGGCAGTTTCCCAAAATGTTGAAAACAGAGTTATCACATGATCCAGCAATCCACTCCTAGGTATCTACCACAGAATACAACAAAAGTAATTCGAAGGAATACATGTACTCCTATGATCACTGTAGCACTATTTTCAATAGCCAAAATATGGAAACAAGAGTCCAAAGACAGTTCGAGTAGACTAAGAAGATGTGGCATAGATACACAACATCACTCAGAGATTAAAAAAAAGATGAATTCCTGCCATTTGTGACAATATGAACAGAACTGAAGGGGATCACACTAAGTGAAATAAGTCAGAAGGAGAAAGACAAATACAGTATAAATATCACATGGTTATACTTATATATGGAATACAGAGAAACAAAACAAAGGGTCAATTAAATGCACCAATAACAAATCCTAGAAAGCTGGCAGTAAAATTTAGGCTCCAGGAGGGCCTGAGGGTAGGAGGAGAGAAATATGTGGAGGTGGCCCAAGGTACTGTGATAGAATATTGTGGGTGCTTTAGTTGTGGGAGTGGCTGGTGACATACATCTGAAAACGTGTGATTCTACACTTTAAATCACGTACAGTACTGTAAGACAACTTACCACGATAAAATAAATTTTTTAAAAACTCATTTTGATTTCTTTTTACTATAATACCTACTTGCTAAGAGCTTAATTTGGTGATTTTACTCTGATAATGTAACAAAAGTCTTATAGATGACTACTTTTGATCTAGCTTTGGGTATTTATTCCAAAGAAAAAGATTTATGTACAAGAATACTCAGGATTGCAAGTGCAAAACTTGGTACAAAAGTACTGGCGATGGTTTAATGGCAGAAATGCAACTACCACCAGGTCCCCTGAGACCTGAGCAGAGAAGTCTCTGTATTGTATTCTGACTCCTGCCATCTGGACCATAAAAGTATTCAAAGTGGAGGTGACCTTTGTTTTCATCTTCTCCAAACTTCTCACTTGATAAGGAGGAAATTAATGGCAAAGATGTTAAGGGATTTGCCTACACGGAGTCATTTACAGTCATCATAGTTTCATCACAGATCAAAAAAGCGATCCTCTTAATCGTCCTTATCGAGCCCAATCATAGTAAACTTCACCCCTTTTCTATCACTATTTTAGTCCTCTGCAAAGTATCCAGTTTATGCTGGCAACATTGTTCTTATTAGGTCTGTTCCCAGAAGGGAAATGAACGTAAGCCATGTGTTAAAAAGTTAACCTACTTTTTTCGTTGCCAATGTGTGTAAAGATACCATCACATCCCACTGGTCCATCTAGTCTATATCACAAAGGCCTCTGGAATGCCTGATAACTCTGAGCTCAATCTGTTGTTTATTAAAAAAAAAAAAGTTTTTTTCTCATAAAATAAAGTGGGAATTTTTTCTTATCTGTCTTCTATCTTGCTTCTTGTGTAAAACTAAGCATACCTTTGAGAAGATGACATAAAACCTATTATATATCTCAATTCCTGAGCAATCATGTCTTCTAGCACTTTCCCATAGAGGGTTAAATTAAATATTTTATATGGCACCCAAAGTCATTTGCAAAGCCTAGTAATCATTGCAGGTAATAGGAAAATAATGGAGGACGGTCTGGAGCCAAGCCACTAAAAGCCATCTTTGGAGGCCAAGATGTGTAAATGGGTTGGCTGGGTTCTGCTGCTTTTAAGGCACAGTAATTTAGCTGCTTGTTTAAATCTTTTTAACTACATCAGTATTTAAACTAAATTTGTGTGACTGAAGACCAGAGGACCTATAACAAATCTCACTGAAACTACTGCTAATTTATTAAGTAAGAAGTAATAGCTCCAGTGACCATAAAAATTCATAATACATGTGAGTCTGAGCATACAACAGAGATCACCGAAAGCCAAGGGGAAAATGCAGTTGGCTAGTCTATTCCGGAAGGCATTAAAAACCTTACTTTTCCCTAAAGCAACTGATTCTGCCTCCTTTAAAGAGCTCTATGACCTAGCCCACTCACCTGTCTGACAGTCTTCTCTGACTCCACTCTTTTCGTATCTGTTCTGAAAACAGGTTAAACCCTCTGCCTCATGTAGAGTGTAGCATAACCTGAAATTTCACTCCATACCAGCCCATCACCAAAGAGTCTTCATGATTATCCTGTTTGGTCCCTCACCCATAGGGGGGTGGAGAAACTGTCCATATGGAGAGGTGTTTCATAACACTTCATTGCTTATTACTTCTTCCCAGCATTAAAGTACGTAAGCATCCAAAGGGATGCTTTCTTGGCCAAGACAGCTCATTTGAAATGTGTCCCATAATTAACAACTTTGAAAGCAAAGAGGTAAATTTTGTCACATGTATTATTAACACAGAATGAAGTCTCCCAGGACCAAATTAGGCACCTGATTAAAAATGTCCATGTTAAAAGAAACAAGTGGATAGGGAACTGTGCTCTCAGCAATCCCAAGATAACATACTGATTGAAGTGCCTGTTCAAGCCACAGGGAAAGAGACAGAGCAGGGGCTGACTTGGCGAAGAAGGACGTCAGTGTCTCCACTTAAATGCAAGTCAGCCAGAATCAGTTTCACTAGGATCATCTGAAAACGAGAAGATAAGGGACTGGTCGAGGCCTCGCAGGCAGGTGGACACACACAACGAGCATTCATTTTTCAGCAAATGTATTTCACTCTAAAGTACTGTGCTAGAGGTGAGCTATTAGTCTGCTAGTTTTTCCTCTGCCACTTTTCCTCTTGGCCAAGGCTTCTGCCATTCCACACCTCTGTTTCTGCTTGTATAAACTGTGGGGGTGGCAAGAAACGGTTGCTAAAAGTATTACAAGATTTTAAGAAAGTGAAGTTAAAAATCTATCTTAGCTTTTATTTTGTTGTGGAAAGCAGTATACGTTCACTTAACTACATTCAAGTTGATTTTGCAAAGACTCTTTAAACGTTAACTCTCTATCAAACTTCTAGAATTATTTACAGTAATTTCTGAGAAGTGCTATACAGCCATCAAAAGAAAGTCAAACCACAGCACAACAAGTCAGGCTGTGTCTTTAGGAAAGAAAGAACCCTAAAACTACTCACATACTGTAATGTGAGGCTATGATCTCAAAATGCTAATTCTCACCCAAACAGGGAGGTGTTACATATAATCCCAGCCAATCACATATAATCACAACATGATGTTATCGGGAGGAAATCATACTGCAACAATAGAAGCATACAATACAAATGGCCATATAAAGAGGAAGAGATTCTAAGACTAGAATCTCTTCAGGAAACCACCATGAGTAACTGCATTTAGGCAGGAAATTCCCCCTTTTGGATTCAGCTCCTTGGGGAAAGTTCTTCTGTTTCTTGAGGCAGGAGATTCCACCAGATGCCAATCTAGAGAAGGGTTCAGAGACCTCAGAGACATGGAGTCCAAAGCATCTCAGATTGGCTTACTTTGGCTCCTGCATTTATAATTGTCAGAGATGTGTTATCTGGGCCACCTGTTAATTTTAATTTGGGCCTAGTCTCCTGGCAGTTGGTTTTTTACCAATCCTTTCCCTTTGAATGTCCATTTATTGATGTCTTCATAGTTGGCTGATGAATAAAAATCGAGGATGACCACTTACTGACGAATGACGAATATGGTCTCTGTGGTTCTTTTATATCACACACAGAAATCAATTTTCCTAAATTCTTATTTCAAGATATGGCCCATATCTTGAAGATATGAAACCTTTCCAGGTTTAATGTTCATGTGACCAACTATGCTTTGCAGAATCCTTAATTAGGGAAATGAAGTCCCATGAAATAATATTTTAATGACAGTATAGATAGAAGTTGCTCAATGACAGGACAGAGTCTGATCTGTTTTTCTTCTGGTTACTGGTTACATTTTAAGTGGTAAATATTTTTTGCTCGTTCTTGAAAACAACTTTTTTAAATTTTCCTTTAATTGATAAGTCACTCAATTGTTCCTACCTTTTCAGGATTACTACAATATCTATATATACACACACATATATACATAGATACACATACATATCCATATACATATAGAGAGAGATACCCAAGAGAGATGAGGACTGCAAAACAACTTGATAATTGTGGCAGACAAGAGAAAATTTAACAAGCCTGGAAAAGCAGATCAGTGGCACTCTGCCTAGACTCAGCTCTAAGCATCCCACATCCAAAGATGTTCTTTTGTTTAAACAGCCCCTACTCTCTGGAGTTGTATTTCCCCATTCTGATTTTCTCCTAAGGCAACGTGTTTGGTTGGCAGAAAATTTCTTTCCCAAATAAGGGCAGCTACCAAGCATACATATAACCTAAATCCAATTAAAAAAATTTTTTAAGTTGAAAGAGAAAGCACACTAATGTGTAATCTCAAAGACTCTACCTAACGAGCATACTGACTGTGGTCAAGTTAAAACGTGTTGTGGGAATCATAATTTAGAATTTCCTACTCCATTTAAATTCTCCAGGGCCAAATTGCCATAAAGATGTCCTTAATATTGAAATCCCATCTTTCCAGAAGGTGAAAAACAATCGACCTTTATATCCAAAATAAATAAAATTGAAGAAAAGAATTATAGGGTGACCATGGGTATGTCATTTCACCCTTAAGAATATCATCAGTGAAATGAAGGCCTTTTGATCTTAGTCCTTTGCCCCCACTAATATTTTAAGATTCTGTTGTACAGGTGCTACTCAGTAATTAAGTTACATATATCACACAGGAGTAAGAAGGGAGCACTAAGGAAGGCAGTTAGGAGCAAGTATCTCAGATCTCCTTCCAAATGTTAGCCAATAGGTTTATTTTCTTGGCTTATTGCCTTCTTGGCTGTTAACATCAAATGTGACTTTTTCCACAGGATCTTAAAATTAAAAACATTTTTAAGTGATCCAAATTCAAAAAATGGCTGATGAATAAAAATCGAGGATGACCACTTACTGACGAATGACGAATATGGTCTCTGTGGTTCTTTTATATCACACACTGAAATCAATTTTCCTAAATTCTTATTTCAAGATATGGCCCATATCTTGAAGATATGAAACCTTTCCAGGTTTAACGTTCATGTGACCAACTATGCTTTGCAGAATCCTTAATTAGGGAAATGAAGTCCCATGAAATAATATTTTAATGACAGTATAGATAGAAGTTGCTCAATGACAGGACAGAGTCTGATCTGTTTTTCTTCTGGTTACTGGTTACATTTTAAGTGGTAAATATTTTTTGCTCGTTCTTGAAAACAACTTTTAAATTTTGTCCACATGAAAAATATCTGACTATAACATGAAGAGGATGAAGAAGAAGGAAAGAGTAGAATGGGAAAGAGAAGTAGGGGAGGAAGGAAGAAAAGGAGGGAGAGAGGAAGAGGGGAAGGAGGGAGGGAGGCAGACAGGCAGGCAAGCAGGTTGGAGAGAGGAAGAAAGGAAGCGAGGGATAGGAGGAAGGAGGAGTAGAGAATACAGGCATCAGCCAGGAGGTTGTGGGAATAAAGAGCCGTGAAATATTCAGTGACCCAGCTTTTTGCTTAATCTAGAATAAATCAGTAGATCTCTCTAAATCTCAATGCTTTATCTATGGAATGATTTAACTAGATTACTGATGGTTATTAATGGTGTTTACCATTAGTTCCAACACAAACATGTTATGACTATAAGTGATTAGAAAATAGTTATGATTTAAACACCCAAATGAAAATGTGGAATAATTTAAACTCCCGAATTGTATCGTTTTAAGATCAAAAAAAAAAAAAAAGGTGGGTTGGCATCAGGGAAGAAACAGGGGAGGGTAATTGATCGCTTGCTTGTTTCTAACCTGCTATTAACATTCTTTTTTCTCTCCAGCTTGTCAGTTCAAGGAGACACATTTTACCCATAGAAGCCCTACTAAATTCTGAATTCACAATATGCCAGAAGATCATCAAAGTTGTCTTATTCTTTTCTCCAGGGACCTAGAAGCAATTATTGAAATGTTTGCCACTTAAACTGAACTGAAAACAGCTCTGGAAGAATTGAGGGAGTTAGTATAAAGCTCAGTCAATGATCCTAGATGGAGGGGTGATAGCAGTTATTGAAATGTAGATAGCAGAGAGAGAACGTTTACAAAGCACTTAGAGAGTCTAAGATGAAAAGAATTATATTAGTGCCAACGAGTATTATTCCACAAAAATTCCCTTTGTGACTGATAAGAAGGAGCTCAACTCTTCAAGTAAAACATTTAATTCACACCTGACAGCGATTTTCAGAGTATGGAACAAGCAATGTTAGTAATTCAGGGAAATTCAGTAGCCCAGGGAAACACTGTGCAGCAGAATAGAGTGGCAATAAAATAAATGTCTGTGGTTCTTGAGAAAGAAAAACTCTGAAGAGAAAAGCCCACTGGTAAAAAAGAAGAAAAAAAGAGGACTTTTTGTGCCTACCTTAATTCTTCTTTCAATTAGCAGGTTAAGGGGATTACAATGCTCCTATTATTTCTTCACTCCCCTAACTCACACACCAGTACACCAGTACATGCACACAGTTGATGCCTGGCACTTGTGGATTCTAATTGTGTGTTGTTGATCATTCACAGGCAACTTCTGAAGGTCTTTGCCATGTGGTTGTTATGTTGCTGAAACCCTGGTAGTACACACACAACTGGCAGCAGAGACATTGCAGACAAGAGCCAGTTAAACACATCACTCCTCAGTGTGACTGCACAGTGCTATACTCCTCTATTTCAGTTCCCATGGAGCAATATGCAAAATGCCCCCTTCCCAAAATGGGGAGAACTATCAGTAAATGATGGATTCACACCCTGGGCTTTCATGGACCCACATATTGGTACTGAGACCAGAAAACTGCACCCCTTTAGCACCATGCACCACCAACTAGACGACAGAAGGCATAAGCAGGTGAAGGATCAAAATACCTCTGGTTGCCAATGAGCAGGATTAAAAAATGCAATTTGGTTTGTTGAAATATTTAGGCTCCCCACTGGTTTCCTTCTCGAATTAAACACACTTGGTCATAACACCCAGTCATAGCAGAGCATTAGGCAGCAATACATTTTTAAGAGACAGAAAACATATGTGTCATAAAATAAGTATGCTTTGAGAAAAGGGGCCTCAATGAAAGTTTATAAATTTTACCGAATGTCACCAATCAAATATGCCTCTCCTCCTGGAGGAGTAAGTAAAAAGGTAGAAAATAGGGATATAAATATTACTCGTGGTAGTATGTAGACGCTTTTCTATCTGAATTCAAGTCTTTTACACTTGCATTTTGTTTCTGGAAGAGCTCATTGAGCATCTGCTAATAATAATTGCAGGAGTAATAATAAATTCTGAATCAGTCAGGATAAGCCCATGAGAATCACCTGCAGAAGATCAAAGGGAAAGAGGAAATTCTAGATGTTTCTGCTCTGGCTCTACATTGGCTGCAGACACACAGTATTCCCCTGCTAGAAGACACAGAGCTATAGTTCTCCTTACAGGTGTCAGTAATGGCTCCCTGCACTTGACTTTTCAAGTTTAAGATATGATAGCTTGTTATTGCTACAAGAGGACTATACATGCCATCCTACATTAGTTCCCTTTTACCTTGCCTATATCTATGCAAAAGACTCTTTACTAAACTGACCTCAATTACCCAACATCTTCTTATTGAGAACTTGGTTAACTCACTCTATTGGTTAATTCACTCACCTCTGAGGTAAAAATATCTCAGAGGCAATAAAAGATCTACTAAAGAAAACATAGTGGGTAAAAATGGGGGGGGGCAAATTCTCAGGATACAATAAATAAGGTTCACTTTAATGAGAAGTATCTAATCTCTCCATTTTGCCAGAAAAACTCTCAGTTTTGAGCAACTGAATACCTAGTAGTTGATCTGCCAGAAACCACTAGGCCACGGAGCTATCTAAAGGGCCAGGTCATGAACCTTAGAATTAGTAACCACACTTACAGCCAATAAGACATTACACACAGCTTGAGCTTTGTGGGAAATTGGTGAAAGTGATTTATTAGTTATGATTGGATTTATCACATCTAATCCTAACAGTCTCACCAAGGAGAAAAGTAAGTAAAGTCTTCACTGCACTACTAGAAATTCTGGCCAAACTGGGAATTCTTGCAGGGAGAAAAAAATACAAGTAAGAAATAGCATGTTTTTGGAATACATACTTAGCCCAATGAATCTAGCCCCAATTAGACCTTGTCTGATATGCAACTGATCAGTGAGCTGTGCTGATTTACTAGGAAGCTAATAATGAAGCTTAAGTGTCAGATCCCCATAAATCCTTCCAGGACTTGGGTGGAACCCTGATGATACATTCACAAGATCCGTTAATATGTATAAAATCTGCCAAAATAAGTTATTTTTAGTCACAATTGGTTAAGGCTATTCTCTGATATGGAGCCAGAAGCTAGAATGTGCAACACTGTGAATAATTTTATACCTCAGACATGTAAAATGATAAGAAATTCACTTCTCACAGATGCAGAATCAAAACAAAACTTCCCTTATATTAGGGAGAGAGTCAATAATACCCAAGATATAATTACAGACACCACACATGTCTTTTCTTTTTTTGATGGGAATCATGAAAAATAAGAACTGAACAGAATTGTTATAGTTAAATGATAGAAATCTGTAGTCATTCTACAAACAGACATACATCTGAATTTTTATTATTATCAAGAATATAAAAAGTGTCAATCAGCTTCTCTACAGGAAAGATTGAGTTATCTTTTTATTCTCTCAATAGAAAATAATACAAAATGCTATTATATGAGGAAGCTGTCAAAACAGCATGCAGGAAAAAAGAAAGACAAGTGGCAAGTTGCTAAATGTAAAAATTACTATTCTTTATTTTTTATATTTGTGATATTTACCACCTTTTTAAAAAATGTGCCATGATTGTGTTTTTTTCTAACTAAATATTCACTTTTATACATAATTGTATATTTACATATTTTTCTTAAAGAGACCCATGCCCAAACTCCAGTAGTTTCAAGGTCCATAAAAGCAGAATTTCCCTGCTAGTTGGCCTCAGTGCAGTAATGTACACTCCAGGTTCAAGTGCTGGCTAACTCCTCCTACACAGAACAGGTACTATAGTACATAACATGAACACAAGGAGAGGTCTCTGTCACAAAGAAAACCACCAAGTGAAACATCACAATTTCCATCTGACCAGAAACACAACTGAATTGCCTCAAGAAGGTCATCTGCTGCCTGCTGTCATCCAGCAAGGAATTATTGAAGCTGGACTTTTTCCCTAAAATTTCTTCATCTGTAACATCTTCTAACCAGAAAGAAGTCAGGTATTTCTCTGTGCTTTAAGTTTCCAGGCTTGGTGACCTTTACTTAAAAAAAAAAAAAAAAAAAAAAGATTTACTTATGCATACAAGCTGGGGTGCAGGCCAGAGGTGTTGGGCAGTGAGCGGGTTCACCAGAGACAGAGTGGAGAGCAGAACAGGCAGATCAACGGAAATACACAGCTGAGGGGAGCAGCGGGCGAGACAGGAGAGGTCTGCTGCGCCATGTGGGAATCTCTCAGTCCCAGCATCAAACTCGAGCCACCGCAGCTGCCTACAGCTCCACAGAGCTGCACTTAACCCACTGTGCCACCAGGAAGACCCGGCCCTTTCTACACTCCTTTACCTCTTACTGCAACTTCCCAGGGAGCTCTCCTCATCATGGTCCTTCATCACTGCAAATTGCTACGGCACTGATTCGGCTTGACTGCCCCCACTTTCTCTACCTGGAGGTCTCTTCCCTCCCCAGTTAGTTAGGATACAGCCCCTATCACTTCACTCTCTTAGACAATGGTATTTTACAGAGCAGGTTTTTATAAATATTTTGGTAATGGAGGGAGATTACAGAGCAGTGCTGGACCCAACATTATTTTGAATGAACACCAGACATCACACTGAGACTAAAACTTCATCAAACCTATTTTGCTCAGGAAATATTTCACCTAAGGCCATATATGTCCAAAGCACCAGCACCCTCCTTGCTGAGGGCCTTCTCTTTAGAAACTTCCCCCAATTTTCTCTTCCAGTTTCCTCAATTCTTTCTTAAACTAATTCACAATTGAATTTTTCCTACTTTCTGTACAGACTAATTTTAATTATTTTTGTTTAAATGGATCCCAAATAGAAAATTCCTGGGTGTGTATGTGGCTATACTTTATAAGAGAATAGGTCTAGTCAGGTTTTCAAAAATAAAAGAATGATAATGCAGCTTTTTAGAGTTAAAAAAAATCCCCATTTAACAACATTAGAACTTATGAGAATTAAATGAAAACTGACTGGGGAAACTTTTAAAATTAAAATTTTAGAAGTTTATACTAAGTAATATATAAAGTATACATCCATAGGATAGCATTGTCATTCATTACAATATTTCTCATGGGAAAGCTTTATTTTTTTGTGCTCCCTCCAAAGTTATCCTTTTGAATTTCCCTTTTTCCTGCCATTAAATCAAGACCTGTTATAGAAACCAGCAGCAGCTTGGAGGGTAACCCAAGGAATCCCAGGAAGTTAAGAAAGTGCATACAGCTATGCAACCCACTCTGGGGAAATCCAGCTTATCATCCTTGGAAAGGTTCTATCTATTCTTCCAATGAAAACCCAGTCTCACTTCTCACCTATATCAATTGGTTCCCCAGTTCTCCAAATCCTGTATGTAAAATGGGGCCAAAAGATTGGGGGGTGAGGGGGGGTTATGTTCTCCTCAAAAATAGAATTATAGAGACCTTAGAGATCATAGAGACATCACTTATTGTACTAGCTCCATTTTAAAGATAAAGGAAACTGACACCCAAAGAACCTTAATGAGTAGATGCAATTTTGTACCCAAATCCTCCTTACTTGGGCCATTTTCATCTTTAAAATATATTCTACTTAATTTGGGGATGCTGAAAAGACTGATCTTTAGTTGTTCAGCATACAAATGCTATGGAGCATGTACCAATGATATGCCAATTCAAAATATCAGTCTTATGTTTACTCAAAAAAAAAGCTACTTGTTTTATGAATTTTTGACTTAAATTCATTCAATCAAATTGTCTTGTTAATAGTCCCCTCTTTCTTTTTTGCTTCAGAAATAAAACCTTGGTTTATCAATGAACTCTCGATGCCATCAGTATTTAGGTGCTTATGGCTTCATGGTGAAGCTGGCAAGATGTTAACAAAGGGATCCATCCCTCATTACAGGCGGAACAGGCTTCTAACAGTTCATTGGTACACTTGTCCTCCTTGAATGCCCATTGAGAGTTTGAGCCTCAGCTGCCTGTCTCAGTGATGCTTGCCCCTGCACAGCTGACTAAAGGAATTTATTTTAAATCAGAAAAGAGAGTAGGAAATAGAAAAGGAGTAATCGGGCCTCCCCGGTGGTGCAGCGGTTGAGCGCTGCTCTGTGGAGCTGTCGGCAGCGGTGATGGGAGTTCGACGCCCAGCCAGGGAGAATCCCACATGGCGCAGCAGACCTCTCCTGCCTCGCCCGCTGCTCCCCTCAGTAGTGTATTTCTGATCTGCCTGTTCTGCTCCCCACTCTGTCTCTGGTGAAGCCTCTCACCGCTCCACACCTCTGGCCTGTACCCCAGCTTGTATGTATAAATAAAAAATAAATCTTTAAAAAAAAAAGGAGTAATCACTTCATCATGCTAGACTACAATAAGATCTCAAAATCTGCATTTCTGAGGAATTGTATTAGTCAAGATCTCTTGACAGCAAATGAAAAAATTCACCTGGAGTTTAGGCAAAATAGGGGAATTACTGGAATACTGTGGTATCTAAGGACCAGAAGAAATGTCTTCCTGATCCTCAAGGACAACTGGAAGGGCTCCCACTTCCCTTATCTGTGATTCTTTGCACATTCTGATTTTTTTTCTTGAGACTAATTTACATTGCAATGGGGCTTGCGGCTGCCAACAGCTCCCCTGCCTTACACTCCCAGCACTGAGCATGTTTCAGTTTTGAAAGTCCCAGGGAAGACTGTAATTGGCCCAACTTGAGTAGCTCATTCCTGCATGACCAGCTGTGGTCAGACAAGACATCAGCAGCAGAAAACTTCCTGGCTGACACAGGTGCTTCAAGCAGAAAGAAGTGCTGGGCAGATTAAAAATTAAAAATAATTTAATATCTTCTAAAAGGATTTTCAATTAGGAAGCCATGGGTACATGGCTTGGGACAGCAGATTATAAGCAGTGCTTTTCTCAGTTTCCAAGTTTAATAGTTCTGAGACCTTGTGTCAGCACCTTAATCCACTAAATAGGAATAAATACTTTAAATTCCTCAAGGCAGGAAACTCCAGTGGGCTGTGGCCACCATGAGTGTGTGCACTGCAGACTTCCTTCATGGGGAGTGTATTTTTCTTTTTTTTTTAATTATTTATTAATACATACAAGCTGGGGTACAAGACCAGAGGTGTGGGGAGGCGAGAGGGTTCACCAGAGACAGAGTGGGGAGCAGAACAGGCAGATAGACGGAAATACACTGCTGAGGGTAGCAGTGGGCAAGGCAGGAGAGGTCTGCTGTGTCATGTGGGAAAATCTCCCCACCAGAGGTCAAACTCACATCGCTGACAGCTCCACAGTGCAGCGCCTAACCGCTGTGCCACCAGGGAGGCCCAGGGAGTGGATTTTTCCAAGGGCCTCTGCTGCTGTGCTTTGAAATCCATCCCTAGATTTACCTCAAGCTGCTCACACACAAGGCCGGGGTGGGGAGGACATTACCGACGCAGACACTTTCCTAGAAGATATAATACCCTATTGTCATCCAAATTTGTCTTTTGGGTTTTTTCTTTTTATATTTGATGAAAAAAAATAAAATTCACACTCTCATCACTTATACCCCTTTCACCCTTTCTCTGACATCCCACCTTCTTCACTTCTGGTAACCAAAGTTTACTTATCAGGATTCCCTAGTTTATTTTAATTTATGTCAGTTCATCTGCTGTGTTGACTTATATTCCCCACCTGTGATATCATTTGGTATTTGTCTGTATCTTTCTAGCTGACTTTACATAATCCCCTTAAGTCCTTCTATTTAGCTGCAAATGGCAGAATTTTATCTTTCCTTATAGCTGAATACTATTCCATTGTGTGTATATAGAAATATATCACCTCCTTTTTATCCAACCATCTATCAGTGAGTCTTTAGGGTTGCTTCCACATCTTAGCTAATGCAAATAATGCCACAACAATATGAAAATTATAATTTTTTCAGCCGATGCTTTCATAGTTTTCAGATAGATGCCCAGAGGTGAGATTGCTAGGTCATATGGTATTTTTCTTTTTAGTTTCATAAAGATCCAGACTGCTTTCCAAAATGGCTGTACCAATATGCATTCCAACCAAGAGTATGTAAGAGCTCTGTTTCTCCACATCCTCTCCATTTGTTGTCAGGAGTCTTTTTGCTGTATGCCATTCTCATGGGTGTGAGATGATATCTCATTGTGGTTTTGATTTGCATTTCCCTTATTAAAAGTATGTCATCCAATTCTGGCTCAGTTTCCCCTAAGGCTTTGCCACATCTTTCGCCCACTGCACAGCAGTCTATAATGCTTCAGACCAACTCTCCCCCTTGCCCCCTTCACTTAATTCAGACTTATTTGTAGCCCAAGATATACCCAGTTTCCTTAAATTCCATCACTATTTCCTTTCAAAAAGTTAATTCCTTTAGTAAAATCCCTGCACATTTAGTACTGTTTTGATTCGTGCTTCTGAGAGGACCTGAACTAATACAAGATGACATCAAGTTTCCTTCTGATTTTATGCTTTTCACCTAAGACAATAGCTCCCAGAAAGAACTGAATCAATTGGGAAATTGTTTTCAAAAGTATTGATTCCAATTACCCCTCCTACACCTACTGAATCAAAAATCTCCCAAGCTTATACTTAGAATTTCATATTTTATGAAAAGGATCTCAAAATCTATGTGGTAGTCATTAGAACTGTTCAATAGTCCCTTATTGCCTCTTCCCTCTATCATGCAGACATACACAGGACTGAACACTCAGGGGCGGAGGGGGAGTGGAGGTGAGGGGGGGGCTGAGCATGAGACTAGTGTTGGTCAATACGTTTAAAGAGGAAAGTGATAAATGTCATTTCTAAGCAAAGTAATTAATAACTTGAGTGAGAGCCTTCAGATCAGAGCTACTACAAATTTCGGCTGCAAACTGGTGCCAGTTCATGACAGCGTAGGTACAGAAATGAAACCAGGCATTGAGAAACTTTCGTAGTAATCTAACATGGCGGCAACACCAAAATGTATGATCAACAAGTACAGTAAATTATCTTTACCGTATTTCCTGAAAGCATCGATCCATGACAGGTTACTATACTAACTAAATAAAAAGTGATCTTCCATGACATATAGTTAGAGAAGTACTGGTTTTCCTTTCCCTCTGCCACATGAATGACAATGTTCAAGATCTTGGACATTCTACTCACTTAATATGTAAGTGACTAATGAGTGGAATGCACACCCCAACTTCTGCCCTTAACAAACACACAATGAAAATGGAACTTCAGTGAGAAATAAACTTTTGTTGAGTTAACCCACTAAGGTTTAGGAGGTGTTTGTTATTAAAGCAAAATTTAGTTCTTCCCAAGTAAATTTAGCAAAAGTCCCCCTTTCACCTTTGAAATCTGACCAAATTCCTCATCCTTAACCTTGACATATAAGTTCTTGCTCCACCTTCACCAAGAATCCTATTAGGCCAGCTGCGCAGGAACTCACCTACCCTTGATGTCTCCTCTTAGTAATTTTTCATCCATTAAAAATCACTATCCATCAGCTATAAACTTCCAATTATCTTTGCTGTTTTGGGAGTTAAGTTCAATCTTGCAACACTTCTAGAGCAATAGTCTTGAATAAAGTAAGCTTTAACACTTGAACAAGTGACAGGATAATTTTGTCTTTCATATCAGTCTACCTTATACCTACACATACATTAAATACAAGTTTCATTTCTATGGATGGAAATTATTTAGGTTATTTTCAGTTTTCTACAACTTGTATTCTCAAGTAACCTAGTCCAAAACAAAGACAGTGAGTGATGGCCTAGTAAAGACACCCACTAAAATTTGAAAAAACATTCAAAATTGTTCTTTATACAGTCCTAGTAGGGTTACTTGTCTATCTTATAACTTGCAGGCTAAAGTGTAAACTTTCTCAGGCTGACAAAAGTCTGATGTCCTAAAAGAAAAGCGAGCAGTCAATCTCCAGCTTATTTTCCTTGCATATGTAAGTACCAGCTTAGGCAGGCCTCCCTGGCCTCTGGGAATCAGAATGCTGGCAATTACTGGAGATAACCCAATACTCGAACACCCTTGCTGAGACTTGACATTGCCTCTTTGTATCCTGTTGTTTCCCTGTTGAGTTGAGAAGGTGTTATTTCACAGTTTTAAAATAGATCTAATTTGTATGGGAAGAAAGTTTAAAAAATGGGGCAGTAGAGAAAGGATAACTGAGTAAGAAACATGGAAAGTCAAGTAGCAGACAATGGAAATAACTGCTTATTCATCATAATCCCATTTGAACCCCTGCTTTAACCCTCCTAATGATAGTGATAGTAACAAAAAAGAACAATCTAAAGCCCCAGTTGATCTCAGTAGTTTCTGCTCAGAAAACAGGAATTATTCCACTATGCATTTGGTCCTTCCTTTAATCCAATAAATTAATAGACTACTTTGGGTGTTAAAGATTATCAATCATAGTTTCTAAAAAGGCTATAAAGCTAAGAGGTAAGCTGTTTCAAAGAAGAAATGAATAAGAATTTAAGGACACAGAGAAAGGAAGGTTGGGAGGAAGGAGGGAGATAAATAGTCGAGAAACAAGGATTTCCACTAGGAAATCCCTCATGAATGTAGTAAATTTAAACTGCTTGCATTGTCCGGATATGTATGTTTCATCACTCATAGAGCCTCGGGTTCGAGATATCTCAAGGGCATGAAGTCACTAGAATGTACCTCACAAATGGTGATATGGTGCCAAAATTTAATACCACGATACATTTCATTGAGACAACCCATTCACTGAACTCATAGAGTGAAATCAGCAACTTCAAGTCAACCTCAATTTGAAGAAAACCTGAACTAGTCCGCAGATCCCTTGGAGCAAATAAACGGAAATTTAAGCCCATTTCATTTCAGTCTCAAAGGACAGGATAGCCCTAGTTGACATCTGAGCAATAATCATAATAACTGATGTTTGAGAATATAAACTTGAAATAAGCAAATAAATAACTGTATTACTCCATCAGGAAATCATGCATTATTTAGATTATACCATTTTGGGTTATCTGATTGTAGCTTTTCATTACCTCTAAGCTGTTTTTCAATTCTGTAAGTTGTAGAAAATTACAATGCAATGAAAATGACTCGATAACAAACATGTAAATGAATCATCTAGTGAAGGGACAACTTCCCAAATTATTTTAATTTTTATTGAAGTAGTGTTGGTCTATAACATTATATAGGTTACAGGTATACACCATTTTAACCCAGTATCTTCACATACACAAAACATCTTTTTTATCTAGTCATCAGTTAATGGGCATTCAGGTTATTTCCAATTTTTGACTATTGTAAACAATGCTGCATTATACAAGGAGGTGCATCTATCTCTTGGATTAGTGTTTTTTTAATTCTTCATGTATATATCTGCCTCCATGTACTCATTCCTTCTCAAAATTTCTTTATGAAGAGATAATTCTTGAGATAATTCTTTTAGGCTGCAGTAAGCAAAAATGTGTAAGAGAAAAAAAAATAAGGAGATAAGTTTGTATGAAGTTGTAGTAACTGAGTAAAAAAAGAGACCAAGTCTAAACGTTTTTGTTCCTAAAGAGGAATAAAAGGAATGAGGGTTGGTTCAAAGGGAAGCTGGCATCAAACAAAACTGAGGTTGCTAAGGACAGCAAGGCACCTAACTCAGTGTATCACCTTTGGTTTACTTTCCCTTACAGCTCTAATCTGTTTTGCCTGCTGTTATCAAAAATGGAAATGAATTATTTTAAAAACAGTAACTTTTTATCAGCCTGCGTTCGTTTCTGAGGTCTGGTTGAAAATGGCAGGCACGATTGTTATATGGAAAGCTGTTCTATGAAGTAGCATTTACTAAGTTTCCTTTTATGACCTCCCTCGTGGCACAAGGGGTTAGTCTCAGCACTATGAAGCTATTGTCAGCCACTGCAGCACAAGTTTGATCCCCCATGAGGGGGTTTCCAACATGGCGCAACAGACCACTCCTCACTTGCTGCTCCCCTCAGCAGTGTATTTCAGTGGATCTGCCTGTTCTGCTCCCCACTCTGTCTCTGGTAAATCTTCTCACCAACGCCCCCCCCCAACACTTCTGGCCTGCATTCCAGCTCTTGTATGTATAAATTAATAAATCTTTAAATAATGCTAATAATGATAATGTTTCCTTTCAGAATATTTTCATCTCTCTTTTCTTTCATGTCTTGCTCCTTGCTCCAAAATGCCCGACTGTGTGTGTAGATGTGGATGTAGTTATTTGTAGGTAGGTGTGGAGGCAGGGCACATGTGGTTTTCCTGGAAAGAAGTAAACAGAATTATAAAATAAATTATAAATTATCTCATTTATAAAATAAATGAGATCTGCCAAGCACTTCTGAATTAATCATACTTTTCCAAAATCCACAAGGAAGTGAAAGGATCAAGGTATCAACGGAAAGACTAGTCACAAATTAGAAGGGCAATGAAATCCATATAAATGGGATTCCATTTGAAATTCTGCAAACTGCCAAAGTAAAGTGTTTGGGTAATTAATTCACTAGTAATTCAGCACAACCTGGAATGAGAGAGCTATAATTATTAGATTTTATTTTCATTCATTCCAAAAAGAGGAGAAAAAGCTTTCCCAAAGAACTCTGCTTTCCTGCTTCAATCAAATCTTGAGAACACCGGTAAATCTCTTCAAAGAAATAAAATCATGTAAGTTCACATATAGAAGCAAAACTAACAATTGGACCAAGTGGTCGCCAGAAAGAAGAGTGGTCACTCTGTACCTGTCAAGGTCCCTGATAGATATATAGTCAGTTCTTGTCACTTGCAGAAGTCACCACAAACACTGAATTAGCAAATACTAAATTATTGCTCCCAGGTGAAATCTAGGATTAGGATCCTACAGGCTTTTATATCAACTGATAACCTGTTTCCTGTGTATTTCCATTTAAAGACACATTATTTAATGTATATTGTCGATTCACTAATACTGAACTCATGGCCAACAGCACAATATTTCACACTTCAACGAAGCTTACCTAGCCCTCACATTTTCTCCACAGGGCACATCACAGTCTTCCTGAACTCAGAAAAACTAGACAGCACTTCAGCATTATACTTGGAAGTCATTTTAAATAGATAAATCACGAAAAAAAAAAGTCTTTAAAAATGGCAATAAATGACCTAGTGGTTTAAAATGTGAGAGCTGAAACAGGCAAGTAGAGTGTCACCTTGGTCAACCTCAGTTGGGATCACTTGTGCCAGATTATTCAACTCTTTCATGACTCATGACTCTGTGCATGCATGTTGGTATGTTATGGGAAAGCATCCCAAGTATTGATTTTGGGGTGACAAATAATTTCTAACTTGCACATGAGCTTGCAAATGTGTAATCTACATATAATGAGGATTGACTATTTCCCCTTAGAAACAGCATAAGCAGTAATAACACCTTAGGGACAACACAAAAAGATTAGCATTGCCAAAATACATCTTAATTCTAAAGACCTCAGGCACAAATATTAAATACCATGAATTCTTTAAGGGGAATGTCAAATTAGACAGTTCAGATGAAATATTTGTGAATGGGGAAAATGTTGACTGCTTCATTACCTGGCAGAGATTTTGTGCCTCTGTGGCTATTCTTGACATCCAGGAAAGCTGGCATAATAATTGATCTGCCAGTTCTCTAAAACTGAGCACCTAAAATCCAATCTCAAGCAACCCTAAGGGCTTCTTGAAGTGTCCTTCCAAAACTCCTCAAAACTTCAGCACATTAACTTTGAGAATATTAAGTCTCTAGGAATAAAACCCTATTGTACCATGAGCCTCTTAAACAAAGGCTTGAGTTGAGAAAGTACTAACAGTTAAGAAATCACAGAAAGTATTAGCTACTCTGCACACTACAGAAAAAAATGTGTTTCACTTGGAAACTACACACTGGCTACATACAACACTTCAAGGTTATCAGAGTCTAGTCTTTTATTGTTTTTTGAACATTTTGTAAGTCTACTGCATTGTAGGTAACTTACTGATGTGAAAATTCTGTCCAGCCCAGTAAATTTGATTCCTCTAATCCCCTAATCTCCATGGGGAAAAATAGATTTTGCTTCCACTGACAATTCATTTCAACATTCCTTTGCTTATGAGATAAGTTGAACCAGTTAAAATACTGCCCAGATTTTGTTTTTCTTTTGTTTTGTTTTTTCTATTTTTCCCTCTATTGGGTCCAGTACCTGGAAGCCTAAACTGTAAACTCACAAAAGACAGATTAGCAGGAGAAAAGGCACACAATTTTCATTAATATTTATGTGCACTGAAGTTCAAGAAAAGAAGTGAAACTCAAAGGAGTAGTCAAACTCAGGGACAAATACACTCTTTTAACATAAGAAAGAAGGTCTGGGCTTCAAGGGGGGCTAAATCAAGGTGCAGTCACTAGGAAGCACTAAGATAACTAATGGGAGATAAAGACTCCCTCCAGTAAGGTCTGTTGTGCAAATTTGTTCGAATGTGGATTTTTAGTCTCCAGTGGTGAGTGTAAGAGTGCTTTTGGGGGTTGCGGGTGGACAGGGTGGAACAGGTACTTTCAGAAGGGAAATTTATGCTTTGTATAAAGGGGAAGACAGAACTCTTTCTGTTTCTGTTGATTATCAGTTGTCTTCAGCTCAAAATAGTCTTTATGCCAAAGTGATAAAGTTTAATGTCACATATTCTGATGGTCCTTTACCTTGTACATAAGTAAAACAGGAAAAAAAAGCTGGATCACTGCATAACTCCATACATAAAAATTAATACAAATTGGATTAAAGACTTGGATGTAAGATGTGAAAACATGAAATACATAAAAGAGAACATAGGTGATACATTTCTGGACATCAACCACAGAGATATATTTGGGGATGCAACTCTAATAGCAAGGGAAATGAAAATAAAAATGAACAAATAGGATTACATAAAACTACAAAGCTTTTGTACAACAAATTAAACCACCACAAAAACAGAAAGGCAACCTACAGACTAGAAGAAGACATTTGCATTATCACACATTCAACAAGGGGTTAATTTCCAAAATATACAAACAACTCATACAACTCAACAACGAAAAAAGAACCCAATGAAAAAATGAGCAAAAGACCTAAATAGACACTTCTCCAAAGAAGACATACAGATGACCCACGGGCTTATGAAAAAATACTCACTGTCACTTAGAGCATGGGAAATACAATTCAAAACCATGAGAGATCATCTCACCCCTGTGAAAACGACCTATAGCAAAAAATACTGTACACAACAAATGTTGGTATGGATCTGGAAAACAGGGAATCCTCACCCACTGTTGGTGAGAATGCAACTTGTACCCCTGTGGAAATTGGTATGGAGAGTCCTCAAAAAAAAAAACTGGAAATACCAAGTGATCCAGCAATGCCATTGCCAGGTACTTACCCAAAGAATATGAAAACATTCATAAGAAAAGATTTATGCATTCCTATATTCATAAAATCATTACTTATGATAGCCAAGTCATGGAAACAACCTAAATGCCCAGCATCAGATGAATGAATAAAGAAATTGTAGAATATACACTCAACAGAATTCTACTCAGCTACTAGGAAAAAAATGAAATACTGTTTTGGGGACAAAATGGATGACTCTCAAGACAATTATGCTAAGTGAAATAAGTCAGAAAGTGAAAGACAGTTACTGGATGGTTTCACTCATTTTGAAATATAAATAACAAAGGAAACAAGTTGGAGAAACAACAAAAAATAATTCTCAGACTGTGAAAATACAATGATTACTAGAGGGGCTGGAGGGAGAGAGTAGATGTAACAGTGTAATCCCCATAAAGGGGTGTTCCAGGTTCCCTCCCCCACCTAAGTAAAGGTGGAGCTGAAGAGCAAGGGAAACTAAAAATGTCTTGAAAGAGGAGACAAGGAGGGAGAAGACTTGGAGGAGGCACAGGAACAGAGACATGTAAAGAAGAAGTCACCCTTGCTTCATGGCCTGGGGCCAGCGATGTGGGGGACATAAAAGGAGACACTTGACAGAGACATGGTGGGGGAGGCCTATAGCAGCAGCCTTCACCTTGACTTGTACTTTGACCTTGCTCCTTTCCTTCCAGACTTGTATGGCCCCTCTGTCCCTTTGCTGTGGTTCCCTGCCTGAGACTTGTGACAAGCTTTCATTGTTCCAGCGTTGGGCATATCCTGTTTGGCTGGGCATTTACCCATAAGGGAATGGGTAACTTTGGGTGTTTTATTGGAACTATTATCCTTTTTCTCTTCTTTCTATTGCACTTTCTATAAAAGTTCTTTTCTATTGATGGCCATATGCACTAGAGTATGCTTTGTCTTTATGCAACAGATGGCAGAACCTATTGAGAGCATGCAGGTTTGGGGGTCCTGGATGCCCCTCCTTCTGCCCACTAACAAAGAGAGGGGAGAGACAGTGATTGAGTACTGGCACTGCTGCTTTGGTGGAGGATGAGTGAAGCCTGTACACACAATAGAGACACTACTTACAAAGTCAACTTTGGAGGGGAGTGCGGGAAAAGGACACTGTGGAGAGTTTCTGTGCCCTGGGTGAGGTTAATGAAGGGAGGCAGCTTAACCAGATTAGCAAAGGACTATGAACAACTTCCTCAAAGATTTTTCAAATCCTGGGTGACTCTCAAGTTTGGTGTAGGACCCCAAGCACCTTTCCAAGATGGCTCTTAGCAAATAATGCTGAGAAGTTAGCCTGCTGAAGGACAATAGAGCCCCTCAGGTTATTTAAATAGTCCAGAGCCTCAGACAGCATCTAAAGGTGGTTATTAGCCACCAAATACCCTGCTTTCAAGATGTATTGCTATATGGCTTCCTTTTGAAAGGAAATGAGCGTATATGTATGTCTGTGTGTGTGCACCCGAGTATGACGGAGAGAAGGTGAAGGGAGAGGAGGAGGAGGAAGGGAAGGAAAAAGAGAGAGCAGGGGTGAGGGTAACATGGGGGAGGGAGGGAGGATGACCCCTCTTCAGCCATTATCTAGTAATAGTTCAGAGGAAGTACCGGATTCTTCACTAAGGAATTTCTGTACCAATTACTAGTCAAATGCAGAAATCCATGGCAAACCAGGACTCTGGGAAATCTGAGAGATGTTCTCAAGCTCATCATAGGTAATACATGTTTCTACTTCCATACTTGGAGATATTTAATCACTACTCAGCATCTCAGCTCAACCTTCAGAGTACCAGCCATGCAGCTATTCTGACCTAAAGAAAAGAGATTCTTAAATATGTCAGTTCATTATGCCAGGGTGGAGACTCAACCATTCTTACAGTTCAGCCAACATAGATGTGATGCTTCAATTCCAACAGCTGAACTTATTTCCAAGTTTCATTCCCTTGTAAATATCTTATCATATAGTATGATATGCTATGCTATATATGGAAGGCCTTTATTCATTAGGATCGGTGACTATTCAATTCCCCCCTTCTTATTTGTATCCTGATCTTCTTATGGGAAAATTCTTCCTTGTGAGTATTCTTGGTGGAAAGTAGTGTTCACCGTCTACCTCAGAACCCAAAGGTGCAGCATTATTTTTTTCCTGTCCTGGGATAACCAGGGAGATGAGTACATGAGTTAATCTCAGCCAATCAGACATACTACATGCATTTACTTTGGAAAATATTCAATTCTACAGTTTAAGTGTGTGTAGTTTATAAAACACCAACAAAACTTTTTAAGGTGTTTTCAGTATGGTTAAGCAGGTAGTAAGCAAACAGTTGGAGGTGAGCAGAACTTATGTCATGTGGCAAGATAAGAGGTTATTATAGCAAGTCTATCATTGTGTATCAAAACACAGAGAGGAACACACATAAAATAGACAGCAGACGTTAACTATTTTGGATACAGTAACGATATATTTATTAGCACTTAATTTGTAAGACTTTTATTCCTTACTCATTGGTGACACCCGTTCTGCCTTCACGTGTCCTCTGCCCAAGAAACACAAATAAAACTCCAGGCTGTTCTTCCCATTCACTGGCAGGCTCGACTGTTGGCTACTGTCCCTCCGTGTCTCCAATAGAGCAAGTGTGTGACCCGGCCCAAGGCTCCATCTCTCTGTAACCTCATTTACTCAAACCTGTTTTGTTCCTTGTAATTGTGCCTCTGGTAGAGAAGAGTGATGTGGCAAAGAGTGACGGGACAGAAGAGCACCACACACCTACGCTTCGGACTGCGCGTTCCTTCCACTCCACGTGCACCTAAATGGGTTAACATACCCTTGCTCTCTCCCTTGCTTCTCACTGTGTGTTTTAATTTGATTTAATAAATCATGTCATTTGAGCAGCTCACTTGGTCTGCGAGTCTTTCTGTTCCAGGACCCCTGGGACAGTCTCCCTGGTAGTCATTTGGAAGCTATCGCTGGCGTAAGGGAACTCACCTCAGGCACTGAGTGGAGTGAGTGATGCAAGGGTGTGTTGCAGGTTGTGCTTGTGCTGGAAACTTGTCTGTGGTGTCTGCGCTGTAGCCTCTTAGAGTTCTCCTGACTCCAATATATTTTTCTTTCTCTTTTATTGTGAAAGATGACATCCATAAGGAAAGTATATAAAGTATGTGTAAAATTTGGCAAATAATTATAATAGAAACAACTATGCAACTTCACCAGCAGGTAGGGAAATGAAAACCAGATGTAGGAGTTAAACTTGACCAAGACTAACTCTCCTGTAAGTTGGCCTCTGAGAAAAAATTTGGTTTCCTGCAATGCTCCACAGAAAAGGGCTACGGGTCTGGTGTTAAAGCAATCAATCTTGGTCAACTGTAAGACTTGGATCCCAGCCTTCTGACTGTCCCAGGAGAAGGTGAATGTTGATCTGGCAGTCCTATCACTTACCAGCTATGTCACAGAGCGACAACTACCTGGCTTAGACACCAGCCCTTGGGTTTGAAGGCACAGTGCTACCCCCAGCACAAAGTCCAAGCAGGGGAGTTAGGGCTGGAGCCAAACTTCTGTCATTACAGTTAAAAGGCCCACAGCCCAAAGGGTACAATCCCTCTTCCAAAGCCTGTTAGAAACTCAAATATATGTACTACCCAGGGACCCACATGTGAGCCACTGATACTGCCTGTGTGAGTGTCCCCTGGTGAGCCCGACCCAGCGGGGATGGCATATGTCATGCCTGGTAACTTGTCCTTATTTGCATGATGTAAACCTCACAGTACCCCAAGAACCATTCGCCAAACATAATCCTCTCCCCCATTCCTAGAGATTACCACCGTCCTGTCTTTTATAAGTATTTTCTTTCTAATTCTACCACCTAGCGATCCATTACTAAATAATTGTTTACTCTGTCTTTTGCCTATTTTGGAACTTTATCCAGTATAGATTTATTGCCATATACAATGAGAGTATATTGGTTTTTGTTGCTGTGGATTTATTTAATAGGTCCACTCTATTACAAATGAATATCCAGAAATGAAATTGCTAGATGTTTGGGGGTGCTTGTACTCAATTCTGAGGAAATAATAGCAAAGAGTATTTCATAAAGTTTGCACCAATTGATACTTCTGCAGTGGATGAAAATCCTCTTGTTCCACATCCTCACCTATATTGGTATTGTCTGATTTTTAAAAATTACTGAAATTCTTATTTTTAATGTCTGCCAATGTGTTGCATGTATAATGATACATCACATGGTTTTGTTTTATATTCTCCTTATTTCCAGTGAGACAGAGTGCCTTTTCACATACTTATTAGCCCTTCTGATTTCCTCTTTTGTGAAATGCCCATTCAAGATTTATGGACAAATCACTCTTAAGTGTCTTATTCAGCTCTCATATTTGTAAGAGCTCTTAATGTATTTTGGCTCTAGATATTTGGTAGTTGAGTCACAAATATCAATTCCTACTACATAGGTTATCTTTTCACTCATCTTACAGTGTCTTTTGATGGTGTCTTCATCTTAATGGAGTAAAAAAAGTGATATTTTCCTTTATGGATATTATTTTTTGTGTGCTGAAACAAAACCCCTCACAACTTTCACTTCATGAAGACATTTCTCTATACTACCTTCTAAAAAGGCTGACAGCTTTACCCTTCACATTTAGGTCTGTAAGATACTGGGAACTGACTTGTTTGTAAATGTTCCTGCTTCTTTTCCAAGTCAGGTCCTCCAAATTCCAGTCAATTTTGCAAATCCCCAATCACCTTATAATAAATCCTCTTTTTGCTTTAGATAGCCAGCATAAGTTTCTGCTGCTTTCAGTCAAGGGTTCTGGCTGATAAAATGGACTACTGCCTTGGCTCCCAGTCCTGGAATCTTGCCTCTTAACCCCAGCCCAGTTCTGTGCCCTGTGACTAAATGCACACTGCTTTTTATCCGTGGTTTGGACTATGCCCAAAGACTGCCATACTCCATATCTTGTGCCTTACCCAGCAGACTACTTCATATTTCAGAGCCTGCAGTTGGATAGGTTCCACCAGCTCCTGTCCCATTGCCCAGTTCCACTGTAAGTAAAAAAACCATGCTCCACTGATTCTCAAGATATGACATGAAACTGTAAGCCAGCCCTTAGACACCCAGCTGGAAGAGCGAGAGGCCCACAGAAAGAGGGTTAGAGTGATAACATTCATAAGCCATTGCCAACTGACGTCATCTGCTAAACCTGACAAGTGAAAGCAGGCTTAACTCCCAGTTGGGGATTTCAGATCTTATTGCCATTCTTTGTCTCTCCTACCAGGAGACCATGCAGGAAGATTCACACTTTATTTCTTTCCAAGTGGTTTATTGATTTGTGGATTCAGTGAAATGTGCATCAATTGAACTAACTATTCCCTTTAAGTAAAGGGGGGAGAGGGGGGACTCACACTGTGCTGAAATTAACAAGCACAACAGAACTGCTTCTTCAAGTTCTACAACCACACAAAGGATGCACACAGTGTGAGGGTAATCTGGAGATTAAACAGCTCTGCTTCATCCCTAGGATCAAACGCCAGAGTGCTCTTATTTCTACTTTCTTTGGCTTCCTCTTCCCTACCCCATATACACACCCTTCAAAGAGATTATGTACACTATTTAAAAGAAAATAGATTTCTTTTCCATTCTTCCACATTCTCTTTATATCGCTAGGTTTTATTTTCCTTACTATTTTTTCCATGTGTAGTAAACTTTGGGGCCTTCATTCCTTCCGTCCTATATGACAATGTCACATGTTCCCTGATCAAGTCACAATGGAAATAACAGCTAAGACAAGACAGGATGGCAAACACGCCACATTCGATTAGTGGTTTTTCCCTGTCAAAAATGTAAATACTGTCCTCATACAAAAAATATGATTCCACTGAGTAAGTAGGCTACTTTTCCCCCCTGATAATTAATAGACATATCCCCCTTTCAACTGGTTTACCTTTACCTTTAACCTTTATAATCTATAATTATAATTCTAGGCAATTCTGCAACTTTTAAAGACTTCGAAATCTTTTGAAAAAAATCACCTGATTTTATCACAAAACTACTAATGAGGTAGGTAAGTTCTATAGCATTACTGTTATCTTCTTTAGAGAGAATTAATGAATGATCTGAACTAGAACCAGGACCCAGTCTTGGTTATTATGACTTCTCTCCGAGACAGTTGCTCTTGCCAAGACAACTGTCCTATAATAAAAGGTTCTCTATATGATTATAACAGTATCTTTGTGCCCACAACAATACGAATTTTATGCAAAACTTACTACAAATCAAACATGCAATGCTAGCTGTATTCATATCTTTTGAAAACATCTGATGCATAGATGGCATAAGCATTCTATTAAATGGACTATGAAGATATAAATTGCATGATAACACTATTAATAAATACATTACCATGTGTTAGGATTCTGGAAGTCCCACTATATCAAATACAATCTGATTTGAAGTTTTAGGAGCTTTTCTTCCTTAGCAATTCAGAGTCAAAAATCATCTCATTCATTATCGAGATTAAAAAGCCAAACATATTCCAATAAAATGTGTTTAAACAAGAAAGGTCAAATTCCAGACTTCCATCATTATTAGCATACAGATTGAGTAAACAGTCTTTTTGCAAACATATTTAGGTCTCTATAAATGTACTGAAGAGTTGGTTGGTTTCAGGGCACAGATCTGATAATACAATCTGTCCTTTTTACTTTGTGAATACTTAGTTAACTTCAAGGCTGGGTGAAGTTCTACTGCATTAGAAATAAAGATTTGTTTAAATTGGATTACAAGAGATGAAAGAACAAAGCTCAAGAAAATTTTTCATACGTTTATTTTTAAAATCTACTTTGATCATTCTGACTTCAAAAAAGAACAAAGGGAATTTCTTTTTTTTCAAGCTGTTGTTTATTTGATTCATTCCCCCCTTTATTTAATTTTGTTCACTTGTTAATTCAATCCCCATTATTCATACAGTAACTACCATGTTTCTTTCATCAGACCACAGGCTATAACTGCTACCTTGGAGATGAGCACAGGGAGCTAAGAGGTCCCATCAAAAGAGAACTAATCACCACCTCAAAAGTCAAGTCAAGCTTGCCAGAGGAGATGATATGTAATCTCTGGAGAACAAACAGGAGCATCCCTTTAGTATACGCAATTTCTTTAGCTGTCATGCGAGAGTCAAAGTCTTCCTAGTGAATTTAGTGGGGCATGAAACAAGCAAGACAACTGGAAACCTATGGTCTCCATGATTTCCATCCTGAGGCCCCAAATTCTTAGTTCCATAAACTATTCCTATATTTCAAACAATCTAGTAGAAATTTAATAGCTTTTCTTCACTCTTGTTTCTTGTTTACTGGCCACCCTAACCTTGAATTTTTATATCAATCTGACCTATCATACTTCATAAAATAGTCCTTAAAATGATCATGTAATCCCCAATATTACTCATGGTTTAATTAAGCCAAAGTTCTTTATTTTGGTTCAAAATCTATTCTTTTCCTGCATCACTTTAACTACATCTAAGTGTTGGGCTTATTTCCTGTCTTTCTGTGGAGGAGCTATGGAGGAGCTTTGAGAGATCTTTAGCTTTGCATAACTTTAATCACCTTTTCCCTTTCTACACATGTAAGTTACTCCAACAAAGAAGTTTGAGTTTTAAGAAAGAATTACTTTTTTATACAGTAACAACCTAAAAGAATCACTAGGTCTCCTCCTCCAGCCAGAATACTGAACGTAACAGATGTTGTTCACAAAATGCCTTACAAATCTACCCTTCCATCTTTGCTGAAAGATCCCTGCTTTTGCCCAAAGAATGGGTAGCAAAGTACTCAGAAAATAAAAAATTATCTTGTCCCCGGGGCTGAGCTCTGATTGATCTAAGACTACGATGCCAGGAATTGGCTCAGCTGTCTACCTATACAAGAGTTAATACTATCCAGTTGCATCTGAGGGCAAGTCATTAGGGGCTTCCAGAAAATATTTTTCCCTACGATAGTCATTTGATAAGAATTCTTTCTTCTTGGCTGTTGATGTCTTTGGAAAATCTGGAATCCACTTGGACTCCTCTTGACAGGATGTGATTACATCTTGTGATGAAAAGTAGACAAACAGAAAAGACAAAGCTAACACACAGGGTCTAGTATAGTATGTTAGAAAGAGCCTAGATCCTATGTGACAAATTCCTAGGTTCTAGAAGATAAATTTGCATTGATCCATTGTACAATCCTGAAATTGCCCTGTCTCTGAACTTCTTTTTAATCAAAATAAAAAATGTCCTTATAGTTTAACCATTTCCTATAGAGAAATTTCAGAGCCACCATTTTCCTCTTGCCCTACAAAAGAGACAACTGTCCTAACTTAACTAAAGAATTCCACTCCCAGCCCCCTTTCCCAACCTGTTTGGATCTTTTTCCAACCTACAAGCAACAAGAAACTATGCATTTAAGCTAATCAACCCAAATCTTTACTTTATCTGGCACATCATGGTCATTTCAGGGAACACAGAGGATAAAGGAAAACTTAATCATATATGCTCTTCATGACAAATAAATGATTTTTTTTTGCTTTCTTTTTTTTTATTGTTATTTATGTCTTTTACATTTTGTATTCCCCTTGGGCAACCCACCACCAATTCACCCGTGATCCATAAATGATAATTTTAACTTGGGGCACACAAAAGTAGTTGAAAAAGATGAAATACATACAAATACATACAGAATTTTTTAATTGGAAATGGCAAAGAGTTTGAGAATCACTGTCATAATTATGGTATTGATTTTTGGGTGCAGAGGAAAAATCTAGAAGACCTGGTCAATTAAAACCTTTCAAAAAGACATAGTCAATTCTAATTCTGGGCAGTTACCCAAATACAAAAATTCCAAATTCAGGAAAACTTTTAAGTAAAAAGCTAAAGATTTATATGACAAGGCATCAGAACCATCTAAGTAATAAACAGTAGTTGAAAATCAATTAAGTAGATTATGGTGCAACCATATAATTAATACAGTAATTAAAATGATATTTTAAGTATTTTAATTATATAGGAAATGCTGGTTTACTATAGAAGAAAACAAAATATGGGAAAATACAGAATGTATTTTAAAAACTATGTTTTAAAAAATTCAAGTGTAAAGAAAATAATAACAAGAAGAAAATATTACTAAAATGTAAAAACAGTGGTTGTATTTGATACTAGAAAAATGGGCAATTTTCACTTTCTTTGTACTTTTCATTAATCTCCACACGTTCTTTTATAAAAGTTATGAGCTAAATCCAAAGTTATTTCCACACTTGATTGAACTGCATTCTGAAGCTAAACCAGGACTTGGCAAATGCCTCCAAGTAAATAAGACATAATTAGCATACACTATACCAAACCAGATGAAAACTGAAAGTTTCAAACCAAACAATCCAAAGAGTCCAAATCCCCAGATGGTTTGCTGCAAAGTAAATTAAATCACCAAATCTTTAACTGCCTACTTTTGTTTCCATTTGAAGTTTTGGCTTTAAGTAGCTGGGTTTTGAAACAACAATGGCAGCTAAGATTTTTAGAAAAATGGAGCAGGAAGCTCTGGCAGAGAAACACAGACACAAGTTTACTGAATACCTGTCTGAACTACATCGAGTGAGGGCAACTAAGTGCTTCCAAAGAAAGGTTTGGATTTTTAACATAAGCACGTCTAATAAATTACTGAATGTCTCTACTAGTCTAGAGAGAAAGGGATAAATACTGCCATGGACACAAGACGAAAGGAGGCTTGGGTTCCATTAGGAATCTCTTATACATCTCTAATCCTGTCCTTAAGGACTGTAAAGAGTAACTTAACCAACAGGGACAGGGGTTTCTAGAATAGGTACAGTTCCTTAGCTGCTTTCTAATCTCCCACTTGCCTGGAGAAGCACCAAGATATTAACATTTAAATCACCAAAAAGGGAATTTGGCATCTCTGAGTTGTTTCGACCCATTGAGGCTATTTCTAGTTATAGCCTCAAACTTCCCAAGGGATTGGAAAACCTCACTCTATTAGTATCAGAATCACTTACAAGGAAACAGCTGCAGCATCCTGGAATAAGAATTAGATGGGGAATCAGGAAGCCTCACTTCTAATTCTAGCTCTGCTGGGAACAACTTTGACCTTAGGCAGTCCACAAAAGCTCTCAGGTCCATAGATACTTCATCTTTAGGAACTTGATGGGTTGAGCTCTAAGGTCTCAAAGATGCTATATTCTCATCTTTAAATGTAACGGGGATTTCTGATACATAGATATCCACGGAATCCTCCAGAATCATATTTTACCTCAAAGTGTAGAAACTCCAGTGCTTTCTTTGTGTTTTCTGCAAGTTCTCTGGAATTGTATACTCTTTTGTAAGATTTATTTTATTTATGCACATAAGAACTGAGGTCTAGGACACAGGTGCAGGGGGTGAGAGGATTCACCAGAGACAGAGTGGGGAGCAGAACAGGCAGATCTACGGAGATACACTGCTGAGGGGAGCAGTGGGAGAGACAGGAGAGGTCTGCTGTGCCATGTAGGTTAGCTCCGTGGCTGGGGATTGAACTCATGCTGCAGTGGCTGGAGACAGCTTGATAGCACTGAGACTTTAATCCCTGTGCCATTAGGGAGGCCCTGAAATGTATATTCTTATAGTCACCTCTTGCTATAATCTCCTACATTTGCTCTCCTTTCCATCACTTTGCTTAGCTAAAGTGCACCCAAATTCTCTCTACAATTTTTTAACCCAATAATGTGATACTTCCTTTTCCCTTTTTTTTCCTTCCCTCTCTGTCTTACACGCACCTTCCCCAAAACAAGCAAAGTAAAACTGAAGAAAATAAAGAATTCACAAAAGAAATTTCCAAAGGAAAGCAGTTTTGAGAATCAAGCTCTAGGCAGAACAAAATATCCAGCGTAACAAGGCTGGACAGAGGGCGGAAAATCAGGTCCAAGTGGTATGAATTTTAAAAAAGTGAATATAAATGTAAAAGCAGCAAATCTTTCTTATAGAAGAATTCCAAACAATTTATGCAGAAACTGTTGAGGAAGAAAAACATTTTCCCCTCTATTTTCTTACATTTAACTGGCACCAGGCAAAAATTAGCCTGGAAAAAAAAAGACAGATTAATGAAAGAAAGACATTTCACTAACAGGTGAGGAAAGTGTACACACCAGGGTACTTGGTGTTGAATAATTCAAAAAGGTGGTTAGGATTTGCGCTTAAATAGCATCTTAGCAAAGAATAATAACTTTGTAAAAACAAATAGCCATAAAATTCCCCCAGGCAGGGAATTTATGGCAATCCTCAAATCTCAGAATTTTCTTCTTTATTTAGACATAAGGGAAGTTATAGGAAGGCATCTTTCTGCATTTGTTGAATCTCAAATACTTTCAGCTCAGTAACATCTGTATGTTAAGATGGCATATTGGGGGGGAAGGGAGAATAAATTTTTCCCTTTCTTTTGCAGGAAGCAGAGCTTCCTTAGGAGTAGGTGTACCTAGTGACTTACACCTAAAGAGCAGAGACGAGAATGAGAAAAACAGTACCTAAACAGAGGATACACCAAACCACTGCTTCACCAGGTAATCAAGGAAAACAGCAACAGTGATATCACACTGGTGAATACGACCTTGATATGAAACAACAGAAAAATGACACCTGATGTTGATCTATGACCACCTCCTAGTGACCTACAATCTTAATTTGACCTAAAAAAAAAAATCTAATTGAGGAAAAGTCTACAAAACACCTGACTATTGGAGGAGGGCACTGAAAACATGTATCACCTGTGACCCTCAAGCTGAACTTGGTCAACTAAAGGTTCCTCATTGCCATCTCTTACAATATATGTTCTGTCTAGTATCCCTACACTCATGGTTATTTCAAGGACATATCTTTGAAAGAGTAATGTATTAAACAGACAGTCTCTATCTATACTGACTTTTACAACTTTTCTATAAATCTAAACTCTAAAATAAAAATGTATTTTAAAAATTGGGCCTCCCTGATGGAGCAGCGGTTAAGCGTTGCGTTGTGGAGTTGTCGGTAGCAGCCATGCAAGTTCGACGCCCAGCCAGGGAGAATCCCACATGGTGCGGCAGACCTCTCCTGCCTTGCCCGCTGCTCCCCTCAGCAGTGTATTTCTGATCTGCCTGTTCTGCTGCCCACTCTGTCTCTGGTGAACCCTCTCGCCACCCCACAACTCTGGCCCAGCTTGTATGTATAAATAAATAAATCTTTAAAAAAAAATTAGGTCAAGGGACTAAAAAGTCAAGGGACTAAATTTGAGGGTAGGCAAAGTAATTTCAGAGGGGAATAGGAGCTAGGCCTGGAGAGATTGGAGAATGCAATTTCCATATCCTTCAATAGACACGAAGATTGACTCAGGAACGAAGCAGCAACTAGAAAGGTATGATCACAAGAAAGCAGAAAACATTATTTTTATGAATTTGCAAAATGATTGGCTCATTTTTTATTCAATATGTCATGCAAAGAACAATGTACATGTCCAGACAACTGTATTTCCCACTTAGAAAGCCCAAGACAAGCTGTGGCCTCATACCCAAGCATTTACTTCCTTCAGCCATGCTTATAATAGCATGTTGTCCTTGAAAAGATTTCGAGAAAAAACAAAAAGCCCTGAAAAAATACAACTTGCTGAAACAAGGAAAAGTGACAGTGACTGACTGGTTTGAACAATGCAAGATTAAGATTGTGCTGGAGGATAAAGTGACAGGAAAAGCCAAGTGGGACTCTGGCTAAAATTATCTGCTAAGAGTCTGGGCAGAAATGTCACCTTTTCACTCAAGGCATTGGCCTTAGGCTCTCTCCAAGTCACAACGATGGAGCTTAAACCCACATTTCTTCCTATAAAACCTACAGCTCCCCACACAACTCTCTGAAGCTGAGTTTCCTGTCCTTTTCACATCAACAGACGGGTACAAGTACTCTGTAGCAGATGTGGGTCAGCTGGATTTAAGGAACAATGTGAAAGGCCAGCTTCTTTTTTCTCCCTCCTATAATTCCAAAGGGGTGTCAAATTCCAAAAATTTGGAAAGAAAAAGGCAAAATACGTTTTTACTTTCCTACTTACTTCTCTACCCATTACAGCTGCAGCAGTCATGCCTGACTCCCTTTTCTCCTTATGCCCTAAGTTTATCCCAACAACAAATTGCACCAATTAAAGCACTAAAACCATGCCTAAATCCTACTCGTATCTTTTCACCTTCATTGTTACCCTATAATCCACCTCATCAGGACTTCTATAATAACCTCATTTTATCTTTAGTGTTCTCTAATTTCCCTATTTGTCTACATGTGGAGCTTTTTTTATTTAGTATACTTGGGACTCAATACTATTCCAGAATCAGAAGATTAGAACCATTCATCATTTTTGAAAAACCGCAAACATATCTTCAACCAAACCCCAATTAAATTTTCAACTTGTACTTCATCTTACTTCCTATATGATCTCCTGGAGTGCTGACTGGATTCACGATGGATCTTCTCACAACAATTTTCATGTCTCTCAAATCTCTTACAGTTTCTAACTCTTTGCTATAGTACATGTAATTTCTTCAGTTCCATCTTTCAGTTCACTAATCTTCCCTTCAGCTGAGTCTAATCATCTTACTTCCTATATGATCTCCTGGAGTGCTGACTGGATTCGCGATGGATATTCTCACAATCTTCATGTCTCTTAAATCTCTTACAGTTTCTAACTCTTTGCTATAGTACATGTAATTTCTTCAGTTCCATCTTTCAGTTTACTAATCTTCCCTTCAGCTGAGTCTAATCTACTATTTCTACCATCCATTAATTCCAAAACCAACTATTGGAGCCTTCATTTTGTAGTTGTAGTTCACCCTTTTTCAAACATAAGTCAATGTTGATAGCTTCTTTATCCTCTCATATTTATTTAAAATTTAATTAAATACATTTTATAATCTGTATTTGGTCATTATGGTATCTTTAGCTCTCGGGAGATGACTTCATAGTTAGTTTCTTTTGATCTTTGAAACTTATTTTCTCTTATTTTTAGAGCTGTAAGGTCATAAAAGAGTATTACGAAAATTTTGAGGTAGAATTTTACACTGCATTCCTCTAGTAAGAATTTGTCTATATATTTTCCAGGACATTGAGAGTTTAATTAGTATTACCTTGTCAGCTTCAAGTTCCAGGGCACCCTAGCTCTTAGGAGATCTAAAATAAACCTGTGCAAGTGTGGACTGCAGTACACAATCATCATGGAGGACTGTTGATTTTCTGCTCTATCCAGAGCCTAAGTCAATATAGATAAATATCCCATCAGTCCCACTCTAGGGGTTAAATTTTTCCTAATTCACTCAATGCTGTCATTATCCCTTGAGGTCCTGAGCTTTGTACATGACTTTCAGATATGACCTATTATCATGTTTTGGTATGAATAAAAATCCAAACCATTGTCTGTAACGGATAATAGATAACACAGACCCCTAAGGCCAACTTCTGCTCCAGAGCCTCCTTACCTCTAAGTATTCACAGTTACTTTCAAACTTGGGAAGAATTCTATGATTTTTCTTCAAGCTCTGCTATACATTAAAGACTACAAGCTTTATTTTTTTTAATCCAGTGTTTTCAAAGTAATCAACGCAAGGAAGATTTTCTATAAATCTTTAAATCTGCCATAGTTTCCAAAACAGAATTTGCGATAATCTCCTAAGAGGCTTATTAAATTTTCATATTGACAAATTCTGAGTGCTAGTGAAAATGTATCTCTCTCATAATGTGTCTACTGAGCAGCTAACCAATTAACACTTTGTGTGTCGGTGCCCTTTAAATTTACCAGCCCTTGGGGCTGGCCATTTTCTGTACCACCGCATGAATGGTATAAGCATTCAATAAAACACACACAACTCCTGAACTACTGGATATTAAAAAAAAACCTGTAATATCTCTCATAAAACACCTTACACTTTCACCAAAACAATGTGTAAAGCTTCTAGACTGAGTACAAGCAAAGAAATACCTCCTAATAGTTCCAAATAAATCCACTGTGGCGTGAAAAACCAGAGACTAAATGAACACGTATTAATACGTGAGCGGCCACCTGATACTGGTGACAAAAACACGTACTAATACGTGAGCAGACAACAAAGTGTTAAATATGACATAGATATTAGACCCCATTTCTACCTGGGATTGTCCTGTAACATACAGAAGACAACCCTAAAGACTGAGGCCAATTGGGAAGGGTAGAGTAGGGAATTTATGTCACTTCTTCACAAGCACAGTCTGGTGAACAATTTAAATCTAAATAATAGATGTCAATAATAGACTTTAACGTTCTCAGGATGCCTCAGCTATTTTCACTTCCATAATGATTTTCCTCATCATCTCCTTCCTCACCTCAGGCTACACTTCTGTCTTATTTTGGGGGCTCCAACTCCTCTTTGTCCACTCTAACTCTATTGATGAGTCATTTACCCAACTCGCAGGAAGATGAGGTGATCCTCAAGAGACTAACCTTCAAAACCAAACACAGTGTCTAAAAAGACCCCAACAAATGTCAACAGGCAATAAGCAGCCACAAAAGGAACCTTGTCTTTCTATTGTGAGGATTAACTGAAACCCCAAATTTGATCTGAAGATTATTTTAAAATCTGAGATTTGAAATTTAACAGATGCAAAAAGAAGTCTTCTCTGAATTTCCTTTATCTAACTAAAAGCAGCAACTTCTTGGAAATGAGGCTGCAGTAAGTTATCTCTTCAGGGTGAGTCTACTCCCAGGAGGAAAAAAGAACGTCATCCTACCATGAATACCCTATTATGGAGTTTACAGACCAAAGAAGATGGGAAGATGATTCTTATATGATTGCATGTATAAACAAACATCACAAACTCTGGTAGTTCCTGTTTGTTATCTTAAATCCCATTTGTCTTTTCTAAATAAAATCTATTTGTTCTTCACAGAGAAGCTATCCCATAATTTTACATTGTCCTTACAAAATTTCCCCTCCTAAGCCTCTAACATTCACCATTTAATGAGCTACCTCTTTTATAAACTCCATATGCATACAAATAAACTTTTTTCTCCCATTTATCTGTCTCCAATGAGATTAATTTGCATGCCTGCTACTAAACTTAAGATGGAAGAGAAAGTTTTTCCTTACCAACACCAGCACACATAGATAACTCCAATTTCCATACTTGGAATTTATTGCTTTCTTTTAAACATTATTTTAATTATTTTAAAATTAGCTTGTAGTTGTAACTTAGCTAATGTCATTTGAGATTCTGGATTGTCCCTCCCCCAAAAAAAGAAAGATAAAGCAAGCAAACAAACAAAAACACACACACAAAAAAAAAAAAAACCAACAACAACAATGCCTTCCAAGATCCACATTCCCCAAACACCTAGAGTAGCATTTAATTTAACTTTTGGATAATTCTTCCTGGATCATATGAGATCTCCTTGCAGACAGAAACTTTTTCTTATATACAGGTCCAAGCCCAGATTTAGCAAAGAGGAGGTACTCAATAAATGTTTGCTGAGTTGAACTGATGGACATGATAGTTGTAAATTTAATCTTGACAGTAAAATGAGTGATTTGATACTCATTTTAGAGACTTTATAAATGCATAAAAGAAGTAATCACCACAGAAATAATACTTACTATTTAAATAATATAGTCTATATAGCACTTAAGCCCTATTAACCAGTAGGAACTGGAGAAAACAAATATAAGATGAATAGTAAAACCCACACACATTCAAAAGTTACAGAAAAATGACGAGTCCATTCCCGGAACCAAGTTTTTGACTCTTCCCTAGCTTCTCCACTTTAACTCAGTCTGTGGAGAAAGGTGTTCTTACAACTTCTTCAAAATAATAGATTTATGCATAAGGAAAGCTTAAATCCCCCTTCTCTATTTCTAACCATTATCATGGTAAAGAAAAGAGTATTTTGGGTTTATTTATTACTCTCTTGTCTTCTCCTTAGCTATTACCGTGCCTATTTATGATGCTTCTTCCCCTTTAAATTTCACAATTGATGAATTCCATTCTTTACTTTTTTAAGTATTTTACATTTAAAAACTATACATAGGGTATTATCATCAAGTGTGCTAGTTATTTCTCTGCACCCGCTAGGGAAAGAATTCAGCTAAAAAGAATCAAAGAATCTCAACAGTCACATATTCTCACCTAATTCAGGACAGGAAGATAATGCAACTGAGAAAGGTCTGGTGAAGTCCATGTCCTAATTCTGGTTGGTTTGTTTTCAAATCTACATCTATGGTGCTACTTAATTGAAGGTGAAATGGATAATTAGGAGAGACAACTTCTAACCCTGCCAAAATCCTCCTGTTCTCACTAGAACCACAAGCTAATCAGTCCATGTTATGAGCATCAGATGAAACAAAAAAAAAAAAAAAAAAAAAAAAAAAAAAAAAAAAAAAAAAAAAAAAAAAAAAAAAAAAAAAAAAAAAAAAAAAAAAAAAAAAAGGAACCATCAAGAAACACAAGGAAGAGAGAAAAAAATGAATTTTAATATTCGACTGCTTAAATGGAGGGCTGGAGGGAGATAAAGACACTGAACAAAGATTCTCTGAAAAGTTACTGATCTCCCACTGGAGGCAGAGTTGCTAATTGAGCCGCTCATTCCCAGCACGTCAATTCATTGTGGTAAGAGATGTGGCCTGTTTCCAGAGGAAGGAGAGAAATTAAGAGCTTCACGCGGTTTTCTTTATTGCATCTTAGATCTAGCTGGTCATGCAAAGCAGCCTGCAAAAGGCATCCATTGTTCTCCTCCCCCTTAGGTCCTGTAGTTGTAATGACTCTAGGGCTTAAACATGGAAAAACTTCAGGGAACCTTCAAGACCTTTCAGAGTCCTAAAGTATAACTATGCAAAAAGTTCCCAGAGTCCACAGTTACTAGTGATCCAGCTATCATGCAGATTTAAATAATTTAGCATTAACTGACGCTCTCGTTTCAATTGCAAAGGTAATTTCCCCGAAAGTTTACAATCTGTTCTCATGGGGAAAAGTGGAAAAGAATGACATACTAGCCCAGGGACTTAAATGATTTTACCCTCCACAGGTCTGCTAGTCATTTAGTTGATGGTGCCTCTAGATGTAAAGCACTACTGCTTCCTTTTGATTTACTGTTGTTTTCATGCTTGTGAATTTAGTCCCAGGTAACTAAAAGATTGAAAAATCCTTATAAGGGTTGTTGGCATAGGGTCAGATTATGCCTCTGAGCAAAATTCCCATTTAAAGATGCTATTGCCTGCACCTGAGAGGAGAAAACACACACTGTACAAAAATAATGATGTAAAATATAAAACGAAATAATTAACTAATTAATTAAAGACCCTATTGCCTATGATAATACGTAGACCTTCTGTCATGGAATAGAATACCATTTGCCACCACTCCCTACCTAACATTCTCTGCCTCGCTTCTCAGGAAATACTACCATTGGCCTTGCCTCTGACGTGGTTCATTCACTGTCCTGAATACACACACTTCCTTTGGCAACTCTGTATCTGGCATGAACAATACCCTCTATTCTCAGCATGAAATGCTCTGTTCCAATTTTTTTCTGCCAAGTAAATTTATTCTTTTTTAAAAAGATTTATTTATGCATACAAGCTGGGGTGCAGGCCAGAGTTGTGGGGTGGTGGGAGGATTCACCAGAGACAGCTTTGGGAGCAGAACAGTCAGATCGACCGAAATACACTGCTGAGGGGAGCAGTGGGCAAGGCAGGAGTGGTCTGCTGCACCATGTGGGAATCTCTCCTGCTGGGCATCGAAGTCGCGCAGCAGTTGCCCACAGCTCCACAGCACTGCGCTTAACCCATTGCGCCACCAGGGAGGCCCCCAAGTAAATTTATTCCTCAAAATAAAGCTTAGATACCACATCCCAGGTGAAACCTCCCCACCTTTATTCAAGAAGTTATTTGCTGCCTCCTCTGTGCTTCCAGAGATTTACTTACACCTCTTCAAGTTTTTGGTATGTCTCCTACAACAGATCTCCACCTCTTTTTGGATTAGGTTGCTTCAAACCAAAGACAGTGCCAGGCACATAGCAAGCATGCAAATTACTATCAAATGCATTTGGGTGACTCTCCCATTTGTGAAATTCTGTTAACAGCTCTCAACACTCATGACTAAAAGAGGTGCTGTAACATTTATTGCTCTTTTAATGCTTGCAATTAATACACACTACCTGCCCTGTTACAAAATGGCATTTTTAATGATTCAATTAACAACTTAAAAAAAAGCTGTCTCCCTAATTTACTCCTTCCATTCTTACTATTTTAAACTTTGCCTCTCACTTTAAGTCAATCCTCTCTGGGCAAGTATATCAAACTCCAAACATAGATCCAATTATCTAAGAGCACAATGGTGCTCATACCGGGACCCCGAGTGTGAATGCACAAGGGACCCAGATACTAAGCAGTATCAGGAGACCCAGTCAACTCTTGTCTCGTCCAAGAAATTATAGGATGTAATTAAATTTCATTCACAAAGAAAAAGCTTCTCAACATTTACTTTCAGAATGCAAATAGAGAAAGGGAGATCTTTATTTTCAAGGCTCTTGGAAATAAAGGAAAGTTATGTTTCTTCCTTTCATGCCTAATCAAAAAAACTGCAGTCTGTCTATTCAATCATACCATCACCAGGCTGGGAGTCCTAAGTTCCTTGTCCTTGCACTATTCATCCCTGTTCTGCTCCTATTGATTTTTTCTTGCACACAAAACCAGAAATCCAAGCAGCACCAGCTGAGACCAAGATGGAGGCAGAAGGAAGATAAGGGTTCAGCCACACCCTCATCACCATAGTAAAAGCACACTCACCCCGACATTAACAGACCTGATCAATACTGACCTTGGAAGAAATAAAAGGGGCATGAATGCAGTTCCTAGAAACCCCTCCCTATTTCCCTGAGATCCCACTGATGCAGACCCTAAAGCTTCTTTCCCATATAAGCCCTTGCTTCTCTCCAATTCAGGGAGCTGATTTTCTCCCAGCAAATCTCATCTCAAGGTTTGGCACGTAAGCAGGAGAGTTGCTGGACTGAGGATCTAGTAATGATACCACATTTTGCCTTTTTATTTCTTTCTCCTGTAAAACTAGTAAAAATATGTTGGTAGTCTACAGTTGGATGACACGAATGACTGCCTTCAAGGGGCTCACAGTGATGATGAAGACCAACATATAACTAACTCAAAAACAGAACGGTGACATATGGTACATTTAATTTGACGGAAGTATCCAAAAAAGTGAGTACTTAAGTTTTGACTTAATATTAAGGAAGGCCAATTAGACAAAAGAGTAATTTAGCACACAAAAACGAGAAGAATTTGTATAAGAATATATACCATGCATGTTGACACAAGGTATGACATACTCAAAATAATAAGTATTCCATTGCAATTTGATTTGCATTTCCCTAATAAGTAATGATTAGCCATTTTTTCATGTGCCTGTTGGTCACTGGTATTACTTTGGAGAAGTGCCTAATATTTAGTTCTCCTGCTCATTGTTTGATTGGATTATTGTCATTTTGTTGAGTTATGTAAGTTTCTTGTAGATCTTGGATATCAACCCTTTGTTGGAGGTACGGTATGCAATATTTTCTTCCATTCAGCATGGTATCTTTTTGTTTCAGTGACAGTTCCTTTTGCTCTGCAGAAGCTTTTTAATTTTATGTAGTCCCAATTGTTTAGATTATCTTTTGTTTTCCTTGCTGCTAGAAACATATCCACAAACCCACCTTGAAGCCTATGTCACGGAATGTTTTCCCTATGTTTTCTTCTATGTGTTTTATGGCTTCAGGTCTTACATCCAAGCCTTTTATGTATTTTGAGTTGCTTTTTGTGTATGGTGTGAGAAAGTGGCCTACTTTAATTGCTTTGCATATGGTTGGCCAGTTTTCCCAACACCACTCAGTGAAGAGGTTGCCTTGCTCCAGAGTATATTCTTAGCTCCTCCATCATACATTAACTGTATAGGTGTGGGCTTATTTCTGGTTTGTCTTTCATTTGGATCGTCACCTTGATGGCTTTCCAGCTTGCTAGGAGGGCTAAACAGGAGGAATATCAAGAGATCCAATATGGAAGAGCAGTTAAAGTTAGGAGAGTACAACAGTAGCAGCAGTACCCTGAAATCTTAGAGGAGTTCTTATTTTTCCTTTTGTTTTTTTTTTTTTTAAGATAGGGTTTCAATTATAGCCAAGATTCAAATTCACCTAAATTGAAAATGGGAGGAGGAAACAATTCAGTTTGTTTATGCATATTTTAATTGACTTCAAGGTTTCATCCCGTGGAAAGGCAACTTTTAAACTAAGAACCTAAAAAACCCTACTCCTCAACATAATTTTTTTTTTTCATTCTAGTCCTAAATTTCTTCTTCTCCTCTATTCCCTGGATACTTGGAAGTTCTGTGAGCCCATAGTGAATAATTGGGGCAATTTGCTGTATTGACTGGCAAAGATGCAAGTTCACACAAAACAACATCAGTCTCTCTGATCATTTGAAGAAAGCTCATTATAAACCAAATAATTCATGAACTAAGACCCATCTACAAGGAATACTTTGCACTAATTGCACTGAATTAAGTTGATAAATGCTATAGGATTCAGAGACCAAATCCTTGTTACGTCAATATGGAAACGTTTCCAATGTTTTGAAGTGTAAAATTTCACTGTCAGGTGCTGACCACTCCACTGTTCTATGCTCCTTCCAATAAATTAAACATTAGTCCTCAGAAGTAGCTATGCAGTTTGGAAGTAAACAACAACCTTCTAAAAGGATTCCTAAAGTATTCTTGTCCCTTGACTGGAAGAAAATGTTACTTCCTAACTCTGGGGTATCTCCTTTGGGATTGAACAAATTCTAGTGAAGCATGTCAAACAGATTCTGTCAATAACACTCTAAGAATAGTTGCTAACTTTTCTTACCACCACTAGAAAACATTATTCTGCAGGTGAACAGGCAACAGAGGATTACCCTCTAGAATATTATGAACTTTCTGAACCAAAAGAGCAATTGTGTAATTCCCCCTGAATTTTGCTGTCCAGTAGCATAGTGGCAAATTGAATAAAATTCACAGCAGCTGAGTTATAAGGTCCCTGATAGATTAAAAAGACATGAAAATGGCAGTGTGTACAGCACAGTAGAAAGAGTTCAGCCTTTGGAACCAAGCAGAGCTAACCAAGACTGTTAATTTTTAGACTTTGGGCAAAATTATGGCCCTTGAACTTCTACTTATTTACCTATGAAAGTGGCTCAAGAAGTAGGATTGACCATAATTATTGTGAGAGTTAAATTAGATAATGCATACAAATAATCACATGTAGACATCCTTAAGAAGTTAATAATTAGGACATTAGAGCCCAGATTATGGGAACAATCTCCGCTGAATGGATGATAATCCACTGCATCCTAAGTGTGTGAGTGAAAACAATTCAACACACCTGAAGAGGAGGTTGTAGAGAGGGGAAAAAATATTTCCTATAATAAAGGCCTATAAATCCCATTTACTTCTATCTGGTTAGTGAAAGAACCCATTCCTTTCTTAGTTGACTAAAGATAATGTCAGGAGACATCTAAGTTACATGTAAAAAAAAAAGTGTGTGTGTGTGTGTGTGTGTGTGTGTGTGTGTGTGTATACTTATATATATAAACAAAACATAAAACATTTCTTTATGTATACAAAACATTTCAATTTTAATAAAGCAAGTGTTTATGAGCTTAATCTCTAACAGGGCAAGAAATCTGTCCCAATGCCTAATCAATACGCTCAACAATTCTAAGTACCTCTTAATCAAGAAAACTACATCCATTTCTTACTACTTTATAGTTTGAAAAATATTGTTTGTGAAGACACAGAGTAAGGTCTCTTTTAGTAAAATAGAAGGTAGTATGGTTATTTCTGTATCCAGAAATGCTTTAGGGTTTATAACAATATGAACGGATGAGCCACAACGTTACAAACCTAGCTTGCAGACTGACTTGACCTTGGAAAATTAAGCCTTACTTGACAAAACAAAGTTGTGGCAGGTGCTGAAGTTTCAACCTTACCCAGACACATATTCTCAAAAGGAGAACTCTGAGTTAACCCAAGCTGAAAATAAAATTCCAATTCCAGTCTGTCATTTTTTTCCTTATAGCTCAACTTAACAGGCACCATAGAGCTTTAAGAAAGGTAGCTGATGAGAATCCTTGAAGATATATAATTTAGAGATGACATTTGGAAGTAAATAAAGACCTTTGGGAGGCAGATTTAATGAAATGTAGTAGTTGTAGGACTATCACTCAGGTGAAATAACTTTTGAAAGACTTAGTTTTCTCCATTCTAAATAAAAAATCCTTATTCAACCTCAATTTTTAAAAGGTGGTGGAAAACCTTCAAATTTCCACGGCACAAGTAATGCAAAATGATGCTTTTGAAAGATAAAATCTGTAGCAATGGCTACACATAGTGTAGCATGAAATAAAATTCTGAAAAAGTATGGAAAACAGATTCTAGTGCCATCATGCTTTTCTTGCCTGTTTGTCAAATTAGTTTCTCTTCTTGGTAAGAAGCTGGTGGAAGGATGGGAAACAGCTAGACAGGTGAGATTAAATAAAATCATAATCGATTTTCTCCTCATTGGAGCTCCATTAAGACACAGTGAAAGAAGAAACAGACAGACTGAATATTTAAGGCTGTCTCTCTTGCTCAAGTTCAGATTTGACATTTAGAGCAAACTCAGTATCAAAATATGTAGTTTCAATTTATTCATAGAGTTTTAGGAAGGAAAAGTTCTCAGAGATATCTAGTTATCATCTAAAACTTAGTATTTAATGATTCCCCAGCTGTGTTACTTGGAACCCCAGGGTTCCTCAATGGTACTTTAACTCAGATTCAACCATGTTTACCTGATTTATATAATGGAATCCCAGGGAAGATTTGATTTGGGACAAGGGTAATTAAGAGCTATCCTTCCAAAAAACAAGCAAATCTACTTTGAGATTACTGGTTTACTATTCCCTTATAAGACTACAAATAGGTTCAGAGGTAAGAAGCTCACTGACAGCCGAGAGAGTCTGTGTAAATTTTATAGAGCTAAGTAATTAGGAAATTCATTCTTATGGAGAGAAGAAATCTGCCTTTTTATAATGTCCACTCTATTTTTATCTTTGCAGAGCACAGAAGCGAAGTCAAAGTCTATTCAAAATGACAATTATTGGAAATAATTAGAAGGATGTCACTGACTTCCATTCCTCAGCTAGAGAGTTCCAGTTCTTTGATGCTTAGTAGGGCTTTAGATGCTTGAACCATCCCAACCATTCTACCTGGGCACCCTTCAGAGAGTTGAGCCCCACTCTGTGTTCATTCCTGCCTCCTTTGTTTCCTTAAGATGAGAGAGAGGGGAGGACAGTATCAAGGAGACGTTTGAAGCTATTTTATTTGTCCCTGGTCTAGTTTGTACATAGTCTGGCAATGGCATAATATAAGACATTTTTTGAAAATAAATTCTATAGCAACAATGAATTATTAGGCTTTGAGGAAGAAAATGGAGTTCCATAGAAGGAGAGCTATCAGTATCCAGGATGTTAATGAATAAAAGGGTGGGTATAAGTTTCTCACTAGTTTGCCACATCTATCCCCTAACCTGGTAGGAGATAAAGGGACAGAACTTGTCATAATCCTTCTAATCATCTGCCATTAGCCTCAGATCTCAGCAGTTAGGCTAGGCAAGTAGTTTATACAGCAATATGGTGAATGGGGGAAAAGACAAGATTTTGTAGCCAGAAAGACTCAGTTTAAACTGTCTCATCAGTAATACCTTTGGTCAATCACTCCACCATTTTGAAGCTCAGTTAACTCATCATGCTACAGAACTGTTACATGTAGGATAATGTGTATAACAGACTTACCACTGAGCCCAATATTTAGTAGGCTCTCAATAAATATTATTGAAATTATTATAATTAAGCATGCAAAGCCCCTTTATTTCAATAGCAATGTTTTCAGTGGCAGCTTATTACTATGTATCAGCATCAAAGACTGGGAAATTTCCATTCAATTTTCAGACCGGAAGCTTATACTTCTAGGATCAACCCATTTTAATTATCATTTATCCCAGGAAATTTTATCTACCATTGTGAATGTTAAAAAGAATTATAAACACAGCCTATTTGTTGAAATTTTTATTATTCTTATGATGCTTATATTTCAGTATTAATAGTTATGCTGGAATGGCCACAAGAAAATCTGGGGTCAACAGGACCACTTCCTTCATCACTGAAGAGTGTCAAGCTTTTATAATATTTTAGATTTTACCTTTTATCTTTTTTTCCTCAATATGTCCAATAGTCCTGGCTAGATCAGACTTAAGGCTCATACACAGTATGAGCAAGTACAATTAGATGACACTCTTCAAAGTACTGGGTTATTTTATAATTCTTCCATTATTTAGAAAGTAAATCAACATCTTGTTTTAAAAAGGCTTGAGGACTAGGATATTGAAGTGATGCCTGCCCTCAACCAACAAAGAGAGTATCAATTTTGTGGCTTCTTTGTCTCAGTCCTGGGAATTCTCATCGCAACTAAAGCAATGTGTAGGCACACTGCTTGACTCATACAAAGGCCTGACCATAGAATACTGTGTGAGTCACAGAAAAGTCAGCAGCCGCGGATGGCAGGTTGTTTGTCTGTGGCTGGTTAGTGGTGCAGAAGGTGACAGAAGTCATGGACAACGTGAGTCAATGGAGAAACAGCCAGCACTGGCTAAAGCAGGATGCTGAGAGAAGCCTTGAATAGAGAAACCAGAAGAGGTCCAGGGAGTCTATTTCAAATGTCGTTGACCTCCACCCACATTTACCTCCAAAACTTCCTAAGAAAAGCAGAGAAGCAGGGCCTCCCGGATGGTTTGAGGGGTTAAATCTCAACACTATGAAGCTATCCGCAGCCACAACAGTACCAAGTTCGATCTCCAGCCAGAGTTTCCCACATGGTGTAGCAGACCTCCCCTGTCTCACCCGCTGCTCCCCTCAGCAATGTATTTCAGTTTATCTGCTTGTTCTGCTCCCACTATCTCTGGTCAATCCTCTCACCCCCATACATCCGGCCTACACCCCAGCTCTTGTATGAATAAATAAATATATCTTAAAAAAAAAAAAAAAAAAGAAAAGCAGAGAAGGAGGGCTGATTAAGGTTCTGCTTTTACCATGAGGGGCTACTGACGGAGCCATGTTGGAGAAGACTTAACAATGCCATGTCTAAGATCCAAGGGAGACTTGAGTAGACTCAGGCAGAGCAAACCACTTTCTTGTGCTTTTTCCCACACAGCCAGTAAGTTTTCTGACTGTTCTTGCTGCTGTCAGTATTTTCTACTGGTGACTAGTATTTTCTGCTGGTGACCTCCACTGAACACTAAAAACAAGTAAATAAGCTTTATAACATTATTAGAATGAATCTATTGACATTGCATGAAGGCTAGGGAATTTGTCCTTCAGTGGAGTTAGTCTAGAATCTTAACCCTCAGACCATATGGCATCTGTTTTTAACTGCTCAGAACAAATTTGCAGTTGAAAGAGAAGGCCAGACTGCTACAAAATCAAACTAAGCCAATTCGTCTTTGCCTCTTAAATAGTCTACTGCTACAATTTCAGCAGGTATCTGAGAGTCACAAAAGACATCTATTACATCGCTTCAGAAAATTACAGTAGTAAATGTTTTATAAAAATACATGCCTAGGATTATGAAAAATCTTTTACTTTAAAAATCAGAGAAAACTTAACTGGAAGATGTACACACTCAAAGCATTTCCAGGCCTCTTTAAGTAACACAGATTTGATTTTTAGACCAATAAACCATCATTATAGCTTCATGGTCTCTCCAGGGTCCTAGCCTCTATAATTTGGCTATTTATCATACTTGCTATATAGATGCATAACTATGATAAGATTAAAAATTGGTGCAATTTCAAAATACAATTGAATTGAATTATATGCACATCTAATATGCAACACTTAAATATTACATGATTACATTGAAACAGCTGGTGGCCTAGAGCACAGGAAAAGATTTTAAAACTGGCATTTAAGTTTTGTGTGCATTTGAGATAGTAATTGTTTTAGAAAGCACTTGTTCTAAACTATTGGTCCAGTGATAAACTCATCAAATAAATCATCACTAAAAGCTTAATTGAACATCTAGTATGTGAAAAGCTATTTTGCTCGGTAGTGGGTAAAGAAGAGGTATAGAGGCAATCTCTGAATTAAGGGGTTTATAAAGCAAGTTGTAATTCAAACAAATTATCATCAAGCATTATTAAGAATGTTTAATAATGATGCTTAGCCACTGGATTACATTGAAGACCTTTGAATTTTTTTACTTAAAAAATTAGAAAAGAATTTAGAACCAAACATTTCCTTTAAAAATGATGAAATTGAGGCTAACAGCATGAAGAACTTGGCCCAGAATCTGGATCATAGAAGAAGCCGAGAAAACATTAAGCAAATGAGTGAATAAAATCACTCAGTAAAGGAGAAACATGTCTGATTATAGAATACAGCTGTCCTAATTCACTCTGTGGTCAAATGTCACAGATTTCCACGTTGGGTCTACAAAGTTTAGTAACACTTGCCTCTATTTCAACTTTTTAATTCTGAGATTATTGTAAGATAAGATACAAGAGCTCATGCACTCTTTATCAGTTTCCCCTGAATGGTAACATCTTGCAAAACCAAATCACATCACAACTAAAATATTGGCATAGACAGTCAAGATACAGAACATTTTCATCTTCACAAGAACTCTACCACTGCACTTCTATAGCCACATCTACCTCCTTTTGCCCCACTCAGTCCTTAACTCCTGGAAATAACCTGTTCCTCATTTCTATAACTTTATCATTTCAAGAACGCCATAGAAATGGACTCAAACAGTATGTAACATTTTAGGATTGGCATACCCACACATAATATTCCAGAGCTTTACATACACATATATCACATTTAAGAGATTCACTGAAGTTGCTGCAGTTAACATCTGGTTATTTCTTTTCATTGTTGATGGGGATGCCACGGTTTCTCTATGCCATACTCTAGTCATTTAATCACTTATTCATTGTGGGAACATATGAGCTGCTTCCAGTTTGGGGCTATTATGAACAATGCTGTTATAAATATTCATGCACAGGTTTTCATTTCTCTTATAAATGCTCAAGAGTACAATCTGGGCTATATGATAGTTGCATGTTTTGTTTTTTAAGAAGCTACGTAACTGTTTTCCAAAATAGTTATACCATTTTATATTTCCAAGAGCAATGTATGAGGAATCCTTTTTCGCTGTATCCTCATCAGTTTTTGGTGGTGTCACTATTCTGACAGATGTATAGTAATAGCTCATTATGGTGTTAAGCGGTATTTCCTTAATGGCTAAGGATGCTGAACATCTTTTGTGTGCTTACCTGCCACCTGTATATCATCTTTGCTGATGTGTCCTGTTCACCTATTGTCTATTTTCTAGTTTGTTTCTCTGTATGTGTGTGTGTGTGTGCGTGTTTAAAAATTCTTTATGTAGTCTATATTCTATATATTATATGTAATTTACATACTAGCTCCTGTGGGATATGGGATTTGCAGATATTTTCTCCTAGTCTGTAACTTGCCTTTTGATCCTTTTAACAAGGCCTTTTTCAGAGCAATAGTTTTCAATTTTGATCAAATTCTCCTTTCATGGATCACATATTTGCTCTCAAGTCAAGGAATATGTTGCCAAGCTCTAGTCCCCAAATATTATCTCCTAATTCTTCTAAAAGTTTTAAGATTATACATTTCATACTTAAGTTTGTGATAAGTTTTTAGTTAATTTTTCTTAGTAAGTATGAGGTTTGTGTGAAGGTGTGTTGTTATTGTTATCTATAGATACCCAATTTTGTTGAAAAGATTGTTCTCTCTATTGAATTCCTCTTGTGCCTTTATCAAAACTCTTTTGAAGTATTTGTGTGAGTCTAATTCTGGGTCTGCTGAAATATTCCACTAAGCCAATACTGCACACTCTTGATTACTGGACTTATGCAAGTTTTGAGAGTGAGTAAATAGTCTCTATTCTTCTCTTTCTGAGTTCTTAGCAATTCTAGTACTTTTTCCTTTCCATTAAAACATTTCAGGATAATCTTGTTGGGGGGTTTGAGAACAATTTCACTAAATTAGTTTATCAATTTGGGAAGAATTGACACCTTCATATGAGCCTTTGTCTCTATAGCTATTTAGATATTTGATTTGTTTCATCATTATTTCACAGTTTTCAACATATATATCCCCATCCTGTATATGTTTTGTTAGAATTATATGTAACTATTTTGGGGGTGACTACAACTGGCATAGCATTTATGTTTTGGAGTTCATGATTCATTGGTCAGATGTAGAAATAGTTTTTTTAAGCATTATCTTGGCATAGTCTATGTATACAGTAATACCCCTTGGGATACTACAGCTACAGAGACATTTTCATTCCTTACTGTCCAAAATGTAAAAGGCGAAAGATTTATACAATCTGAAGAGAAACCAGAGTATATTACTGTCCAAAATATAAGTTTTTTGGTTTTTGGTTTTGGTGAACCTGTCAAAATTTCCAATACTATACTTAATAAGAACAGTGAGAACATATATCCATTGCTTTGTCTTGGGAGGAAAACATTAACTTTTTAATGATTAAGTACAATGTCAGTATTGCATCAAGTTGAAGAAGCTCTCCCTTTTCCTATTTTTATGATAAGCTATCACAAATGAATACTAAATTTTGATGCATATACATTTAGGTTTGCCATATTTTCTGGTGGATTGACCCTTTGATCACTATATAATGTCCTTCTCTGGTAATTTTCTTAGCTTTCTTTTGATTATTTTTTGTGTGGTAATCATTTACCATACTTTTGCTTTCAATTTGCCAATATCACATTTATTTTTTTTATTGTTATTTATGTCTTTTACATTTTGTATTCCCCTTGGGCAGCCCACCACCAATTCACCCGTGATCCATCTCCATGGTCCCCTGTATTCTCCTCTCTTCCATTTTGTGCCCTTATCCTCCCCCCACCCCACCCCCACCGCTGAGTGTCTCTCTCCCACCCGGCCTCCCTATAGTCCTGTTGTAAGTGAAACCATTCGATATTTTTCTTTTTCTTTCTGGCTTATTTCACTGAGTATGATTCCCTCTAATTCCATCCATGTCGCTGCAAATTGCATGTGTTTATCTTCTTTCCATGCTGAATAGTACTCCATTGTATATATGTACCACATCTTCTGGATCCAATCATCTATTTTTGGACATCTGGGTTGCTTCCATACCTT
>PVIJ01011456.1:0-54626 GCA_004024925.1 Scalopus aquaticus
TGGTCTCCTGGTCCGGTTTTGTGTTGGGGGGAGGGGAGAGGGGATCTGGTGGTTCTTTCTTCTCCTTAATCAGTCTTTTTAGCTTCTTTCCAAGTTCTACTCACCCGTGAGGGTGTTAGATTTATGTAGCGTTTCTGGATCTTCTCTGGGTTTGGCTGATGTCTCTTTATAGGCGGCTTGTCTTTTGGGAGAGTTGATATTAGCGTCCCTTCACCGCCGTGTTGATGACGTCCTCTCTCAAATTATTTTTCAAGAAAATTGAACAATTATAAAATTTATATGGAACTACAAAATCCATAAATAATTAAGCAATGCTAAGAGAAAAGAAGACAAATGGAGGTATTACACTTCCTTACTTCAAATCATACTAAATAACAGCAATAATCAAAGCAGTGTTGTAGTGTAACAAAAACAGAAACTCAGACCAATTAAATTGAATATGAAGACCAGAGATAAATTCACACACATATAGACAGTCAGCTTTGACTAAGGAGGCATGCTCCTTTGAGATAGCCTCTCTGACAAATGGTGTTAGGAAACATGGACAGCTATAGTCAACAAACAAACAAACAAAAGCTACATCCATATGTTATTCCATACACACAAAATTAATTCCAAATGGATTAAAGATCTGGATATAAGAACCAAAATTATAAAATACTTGAACAAAACATATATATGATAACACAATATATGACATCTAATGTAAAAATGTATTTGAGGACTTAATTTCAAATATAAGGAAAATGAAAGCAAAGAAGTGGGACTACTCAAAAAGATTTTATACCTCAAAATAAGCCATCAGAAAAGCAAAATGCTAACCTACAGATGCACATCACACACCTGACAAGGGATTAATTTCCAAAATTTACAAAGTACTAATATAATCCAATGACAACAGCTGGAATTGAATAAGAAGACTCAGATAAGCCAATCAAAAATAGGCAAAAGACCTACATTCAGATGTCCTACAGACATATGAAAAATTGTTCAACACCACCTATTTTAAGGGTGTTATAATAACCCTACCCCTGTGGGAATTGCCCATACAAAAATGAAACAACAAATTTTGTTGAGTGTGTGGTGAAAGGGAAACACTCATACATTGTTGGTGGGAATGCCTGTCGATGCAGCCTCTATGAAAAGCTGTATGGTGATTTCTTAAAATAAAAATGGAAATTCTGCATGTATATCCAGCAATAACTTTATTAGGTATATATCTTAAAATTATGAAAAATCTTTATGCACACTTATGTTCAGAGAAGAACTGTCCAAACTTGCAAACTCATGGAATCGATCTAAGTGCCCTCCAACAGAAGAATGGATAAAGAAATTGTGGAATGTATATCCAATAAAATACTACACAACTGTTAAAAATGAAATGATGACTTTTGGTACAAAATGGATGAATCTCAAGGTGATTATGCTAAGGGAAGTAAGTAGAAACTAGAAGATAGATATTAGGTGGTTTCACTCATCCGTGCAATATAAGCAACCAAAAATACACAGGCAAGACACAGAAGGAATAAATCTTTGAAGTGAAAGAATTTAATGGTTATCATAGGGAAAAGGGGGGAGGAGGCAGGTGAGGCATTAACACAGGTGGCTGATGGAGTGTGAATGGAACATGTGCAATTATAGAGAAGTAAAAATGTAAAACAAAAATTAAGATTAAAAAAGAATAAAATCCAGAAAAGGAAAAATATGAAGGGAAAAATCTCAAGTCTTATAAATTGAATAAACGTGCTTCACGAAAAGTTCATTACATTGTCCTTATTAATCTCATTTTACCACTTTTCTCCCTGAGTTAATATGAGACCAGTTCTTTTACTTAACATGGCAATGTGCCCAATAAAAAGAAGATGACATTTCCCAGACATGTTTGCTAGTAGGGATGACCATATAAATAAGTTGTAGCAAGGAGTTTTTAAGCACCTTATTTCCCCTTTCTCCTTCTTCTTATCTAGTGTAAGGGGAAGATTTTTGGAGCTCTAGTTATGTTGGACCTCAAGATACTCTCAAGGATCATAATCATGGAAAAAGGATGGTAAAGGGGGCAAAAAAAGGACCCTGGAGACACCTAGAATTGCCTAACTCTCAACCTCTTTTACAGTAGAGAAAATTAATGTTTTGTTTAAAGGACTGATATTTTAAAGCTCTTTTGCTAGGGATTATTGTGGTTGAAAAGGAAAAAACTATCTCTGTTCTTATGAAGCTCAGTTTAGTGAAGAGAAAAACTTCCCTTAATTAATCCACATCTCTTCCAGCAGCATTCATCAATAGTAGGTAGTTATCCAAAATATAGTCAACTGAAGAGAGTAGCAAGTTTCATTCAAAAGATGGGGTGGTGGTGAGAGAACCTAAACCCTACCAAGAGAGAGAAAGACAGGAGATGCTTATCTACTTACTAAAATTCTGAAACAATGGAGAATGGAGAAGCAGCTCTATCATTGTGCAATCACTGACAGAATTCCCAGAAAACAAAATTCTGCCCTTTTTCCATTGAGCAATGATATACCCTATTTCAAAAGAATATTAAGGCTATTTGGATCTGATTTTCTTTAGTTCAGTAAAAAAAGAAAAATGCATTCTTATTTAAAGCATGCATCCCCACCAATCATGGTGTGTTGTAACTAATAAAGCACATTTTTATTGCCTGCAGAAAGTAATGTTACATTTTTAAATTGCACATGACTAAAAAATGATTTTCCTCGTAAGTATTTCATGATCCATTTAGTTTGCAATTAATATTAAGGAGCTGTTAAGAATAAGCATTGAAAATTTCAAATGAAAAGAAAATATGCAAATGTATGGTTTAATTAATTCTGGCAACTATTAAGTAAAAATAAGTAAGTTTCACTCTTTTGTCTGTTTCAGATTGACCCTTTAGTTGCCTAGTGTTTTCCATAAGTCTAGTTATCTGTATCTTTTTAATTATTAATGTGTGAAATCAGGTTTGATACACTCAAGTAAAGCAATAAAACAGCTGCTCAGGTTGGTGGACATGGAGAGCTGTTGATCAAAGGGTACAAACTCCCAGTTACAAGATGAATAAGTTGTGGGGATCTGGTGTACAGCATGTTGCCTTTAATTAATAATATTGTCTTATGTACTTCAGAGTTGCAAAAGAGTAATTCTAAATGTTCTCACCATGCACATACACAAAGGCAATTATGTGATGGTGGGGTTAACTATAAATCTTTTTTGGCAGTCATTTTGCAGTATGTGTGTATCAAATCACATTGTACACCTTAAACTTAAAAAATGTTATATGTCAACTATAGCTCAATAAAGTGGAGGGAAATAAAACAACTTCTGCATGACAAAGGAACAAACTTCACAGATAACACCAGCCTGTACATAATTTATTTTATTTTGTGTATCAATATAACTATTATTAAAAATAGAGATAGATGCAACACAATAATAAAAAGAGCCATTTGCCATGAATTTGTAGGATCTATTAAGTGTTCATGAAGATAGTAATATAGAACTAAAATACATAAAGTCAAAATTGGCAGAATTTCAAGGATAAATTTACATATCTAAAATCACAACGACAATTATAACATAGCTCTTGGGAATTGATAAAATAAACAGATAAAAATAAGTAGGGACAGAAAATTTGAAAAATAGAACCAAGATCAAAGTGCACCAAGTAACTGGAGAGCACACATTCTTTTCAAGTAATGTGTATAGTTTATACTTTAATTCTTCAAGATCTAAGGTCTAAAAGGGAAATGGAAGAACTGAACATTTATTTTTTAACATTTTAAAATATTTTTATTGAAGTAAGATTCTATTATAAATTGTATGTATTTTAGGTGTGCAGCATTATAAATCAATATCTGTATATCCTACATTAAGTTTACCAATAAAAGTCTAATTCTTACCACACAAGTAACCCCTTTACCCCACCTCCTTCCCCTTTCTTTCTACTAAATACTAATTTGGTCTTGTAGTCTAAGGGTTTATTTTTATTTTATTTTATTAATTAACTCATTTGTTTGGTTTCTCTGTATTCCTCATATGAGAGAAGTGATTTGGTGAAACTAGTATCCAATGAATATTCCCTATCAGGCATTTTGCTAGGTATGTTACATTCGTTGTCTCATGACTGTTTCTCTGACATTACGTGCAGGTATATAATAAAAGTGTCACTCCCATTTTGCATGTAAGCCAATAGAGATTTAATGTATGAGAAGAAATCACTTCAACTATAAAAGAATTCAGGACAACATGTAACAGTATAATTAATTTAAAAATTTTTTTCATTATTTATGTTTGAGAGTTTCAAAACTTCAGTAGTTTTCATAAATGCTGCCTTCTATATTTGTCATCTGCATTAGTTTCCTATGGTTGCTACAATAAACTATCACACAGTTAGTGGCTTGAAACAAAACAGATTTATTATTTTGTACTTCTGGAGGTCACAAGTCCCAAATCATCTCAGTGGACTAAAATTAAAGTGTTAACAGAGTTTGTATCCTTTCTGGTGGACCAAGGGGAAAACCAGTTTCCTTACCTTTTCTAGCTTCTAAGGCTACCTGCATACCTTGGCTTGTGCTTCCATCCTCCAATTTTTTCCTCTCTGACTCTGATCCTCTGGCATCTCTCCAGTAAAGACACTGGTGATTACTTTGGGCCATTCTCTATGGTAATCTCCCCTTTTCAAAATCCTTAACCATATCTATAAAGTCCTTTTTGCCATTCAAAGTAACATATTCACTGGTGGTGGGAATTTTAGGGATAATACACCTGGAAGGAGAAAGCATACAAGCATACATTGTACAAAAATGAACAATGATATATATATATATATATATATATATATATATATATATATATATATATATATATATATATATATATATATATATATATATATATATATATATTTTAAGATTCATTTATTTATGTATACAAGAACTGGGGTATAGGCCAGAGGTGTGGGGGCGGGGGTGGGTGAGAGGATTCACCAGAGCCAGAGTGGAGAGAGCACAACAGGCAGATTGACTGAAATACACTGCTGAGGAGAGCAGCTTGTGCAGCAGTAGAGGTCTGCTGCACCATGTGGGAAGCTCCCTGACTGGGGATCAAATTTGAGCTGCAGTTTCTCTGGAAAACTTCATAGTGCTGTGCTTAACTCATTGTGCCACCAGGGAGGCCCTATATAAAAATTTTTAAAAGTTAAAAACAAAATAACATTCACAAACTATGGGGATTATGAGATGGACTCTTTGGGGAGGGGGTTATTATTCAGCTTACCACACCTATCTGTTTATTCAAATGATTTTCATGACTCCATTTTCAGCAATGATGCATAATACGTTTTTGTTGTTGATTCCATAGTATGGAAGATAGCTGCATTCCATGTAACATTAGAAAATATTTTTCCCTTCTGCAAGGACTCTGCTTGTTGCAGTGTTCATGATAGATTCCACAAATATTTGGAGATGACTCTATCTCTTAAATCATTTGCTTCAAGTCACTTTTACCTGCTTAATTATTTAAGTTGGCATTGAGCAATGACAACTACACTGCCCATCAGCACTAATTAACCAGAAAGACAAAGTAAGCAAACTATTTCCCATACATAGGACACTTCTGCAAGTCACAAAATTCAGCTTTAGGACAGCATCTGTAGTCCCACTGGTGCTTGGTTTCACAGCTCCCCTAAATGTTTTAATGCTCTTTTTCCTCACCTTGCAGACATGCCTTTGCATTGCTCCCTGGCTATTTCATATGTATACTTTATCTCCCAACAAGGCCACAGCTATCTTAAGAGGTGAAACTCAGCTCTCTTTCTAATGTATCTCTTAAGGGTCTAGCAAAATATTGGACTAGAGTTTAAGAATGTATCCTGAAGTATGCATCCAATCAACAGATTTGTTTTGTGTAGCTTGAAGTGTTAAAGAAAAATTAATTGAAAACATTTAATTTTAGATTTATTTTATTTTAATTTATTTTTGCATAGAAGAACTTCAGTGTAGGCCAGAGGTATGGGGGTGAAGGAGGTGAGAGGACTCACCAGAGACAGATTGGGGAGCAGAACAGGTGGATTTACTGAAATACACTGCTAAAAAGAGCAGCAGGCAAGACAGGAGAGGTTTGCTGCACCATGTGGGTTAGCTCCCCGGCGGGGGATCAAATTCAGGCTGTAGAGGTGATAGCATTGCAACTTAACCTCCGGGCCAACAAGGAGGCCCAACTGAAAACATTTAGAAATTAGAAATTTCATGTAAAATTACCTATATTCCATTTCTTTCAAAATATTGAACATTGTAGGAATCCTGGGTCAGTGTTTCTACCTGGGAGCTGTCAGCTGGACCTCTGCAGTAGTGCCCTCTGAAGACAGGTCATGGTTCTCCAGCTTGATAGTCTCCATCCAACCCCAGACTGGCCCCAATAAGCATTTAAGTTTGAGACCCCTGTAATAGACACCATGTGGAAATGCTTCGTGATATCCTAATTACTATCCCTTCATTTTCCAAGCGTGGAAACTTCTTATTAAGCCCATACTTGGCCCAGGGACTATTAGAAGGCATCCTTACAAAAATTTTATGTGTAAGTTGTCTTCTAGGACCTTGCTAATCAAGGTGTACTCCAGGGACCTGTAGAATTAACATTAGCTGGCAACTTGATAAAAGCTCTGTTGAGCCAGAAGCTGCGATTTAGCAACATATCCAGATAATTGGATATATATTAAAACTTGAGAAGTGCTGCTAACTATCTCTCTCACACACACACATGCACGTGCACGTGCATGTGCACACCCTAAATAAAGTCAGCCTTAATTCACAAATTTCTGTAACGGAAATAATATTTTAAAAACTATCGACATGCTTTTCTCTGAATGGATGGTCAAAAGAGTTCTAAATGGGTGGAAAGCGATTCAAAATATGAAGGAGTACTTAACTGGGGAAAATGAGGTAATTTCTCGAGATTGAGGGCCAGAAAATCTAGCTCAAAGAATTTACTTTCATCCCAATAACAGAAAAAGGAAGCACTCTAAGAAAAACATGTTTATAAAGAACTGAGAACAGAAGGGAGAATAGAAAGTCACCAGAGACATTCCATGCAGGATATGAGTGCCATCATTTGGCACATCAATATTTATGAGTGTTTTTCCCCTTCTATTAGGCCCTAATATACTATTCATCTATATCTCTTTTACCTTATAAATTGCAAATTTCCTGACACTTTTTGTTAATTGCTTGTGAGTTGTTTCCCAGCCTTGGACTATAAGTCAGTGTTTTTGCAGGTAAAATGGGTTTTCTATAAACAGCAGAAGGTTAGATTTTGTTTTGAAATCCACTCAACTACTCTATGCCTTGTAACTGGTGGTTACAATATTTAAAGTGATTATTCAGGCACAAATGTTTATTGCCATTTTTTAAATTAAAAATGTTTCTTAGTTTGTCTTTTTATTTTGACGCCTTCCTATTATGTGTTGGAGACCCCTTAGGCGTGAAGTGCTGAGACAAGGAAAACGTCGGGGTCATTACTGGAAGCCTGGTCAGCGTGGGCCGGAAGACTAGCCCTGCCCGGATCACGATGTTCTTTCCTGTGTCAGCGAAACTACGCCTATGGAACAAACTAGATTGCTAAAGAGAACAGAACAACCTGATAACCCAGAACCTTGGCGGTGAATGTGTGCCAGAATAAAGCGGAATTCTAAAAAGAGAATGAATTATTGTCTTGTAACCAATCTAGGGGGCGCTCTGTCTCAATAAAAATGAGTCGCTCGGGCCGCTCGATGCCCTTGTGCCATGGAGCCTAGAGTCCCCTCATCCCACTTCTCTTAAGCTCCTCATTGTTTCTGTCAATTCTTTGTTTCTGTCAGTTCTTTCGGATCCCTCTCCTCAGTCCTGTTCACTGGACTGCTTCTGGCAATTATGTTTTGTGTAGACTCTTCTGCTGTCTTGTATATCACTTCTATTGACTTGTCCTTTAACGTTCTGCTGTTAGTGCCTGATGGACTATTTTGTAGTTCACCGGACAGTCTAATTTCATTTTTTTCCTGGTAGGCGACATTTTTGCATTCCTCTTCATCCATGTAGTAAAAGCTAGGTGTCCATTACCTCTATGTTTATTTATTTTGTTTGTTTCTTTATAACATCCCCTTTAGTATTTTTTTCATGTGCAGCTTGGTGCAGATAAATTCGTTTAGTTTTTGCTTTTAGTGAAGCTCTTTACCCTTCTTTCTGTCATGAATGACACTCTGGTGGGATAAAGTAGTCTAGACTGGAAATTTTTGTCTTTGAGTACTATTTTTGCTTATATGTTCTTTACCACTATGCTTTTTAAAACTTTTTTTGATTTTTTATTAGATATTGTTATTGAGTTAATGTTGTTTTACATAGTTTCCATAATAGAAGGATGTGATTCCCCTCTTCAGGCACTGTTGCCATAGTCCACCACTGTGCTGTCAAGCTCATTCTCTCCATTACTTGCATTTGTTTACTGTTGAGGCCCTCCATTATATTTCTTTATTCAGTTATAGCGTTTTTTTAAAGATCCACTAGTTCTAGTTGTAGCATTTTCATATTCTCTCTTGCAGCCTTCCTTTGTTTTTCTTAATTCAGCAAGCATGGTTATGATTGTTACCTTGAACTCCTCCTCTTCAGGCATATTCTTCAATTCTGCTGGATTGAGGCTTCTTTTTTTGTTGCTTGCACATTTTTGATGTTTTTCTGACTCTTCATGTTTTGTTTATACAGGTTGTAATTAGGAGTTTATTTTTCTTATCTTAATAATTTGACTTTATACTCTTTCTATAGAACACTGGGCATAATCTTAGGGTTTTTTTACCCAAGATATTTAGGTGTGTATTATTGCACAGACTGCTATCTTTGAACCTGTTCAGATGGTAAGGGCACCGGTGTCATTAAGAAGTAGTAGCTAGATTGGGGCTCAGAACAGGGGAGAGGGGAGCACAGGGGACTGTGAACCGGTCACGGTTCACGGGTGAATAGGCTGTGGGAAACCTGCAGGGAATACATGGTAATGTAAAAGACATAAATAAAAATAACAATTAAAAAAAAGAAGAAGAAGTAGCTAGGAAGGAACCAGGGCAGCAGGGCACCAAATGTTGCCTCCAGTGACATAAGTGCTGTACTGCAGGTACCTGAGTTGTGTGATCTCCTCCCCTAGGTCAACTCCTTGGCCAAAATGTGCTGTATTCACCTCATGCCCGTCTTCACCTCTAGGCTTTCTTTGAGCACCACATGTAGCACTAGGTGAGTGCTACTTGAGACATGAGACATGTCCACAAGTTGGGAATTGTTCTCTTTGCTTTTCCAGTATGGAGACTTTCCTTAGAGTGCTTGGCTTGTGATGAAGATCAGGTTGCTTAAGCTCTGAGTAGTAAGAGCATTCAGTTGTAGTCTTGGTTTTGGCCCATGCTGGTGGCAAGTTACCACAGCCTCATGCTGCAAATAATAGCTTCTTCTAGGAGGCAGCACAGTGCTCCAATCTGGCTCACCCCTCCAGTTCAGGCTCCAATGGTTTTAGATCGGGAACATCAGACTCAAGCCAGCAATCACCACTTTGCCCCCCTACTTCTCTAGTTCTCCAGTAATACATCCTTTATCCAGAGTTTTAACTTTGTGCACCCAATTCTCCACTCAGTTCTAGATTTCCAATAGCTTTAGGGTGGGCATGTGACTTTAGATAGCAACAGCAGAGGTGCTTCAATTAGCAGCCACTGGTGGGTTGCACTGTTTAATTACAGTTTTTCTTTCTTTCTGCCACACCATTGCTCCTGATATATGCAGAAGTCATTCATTTATCTTTCAAGGCTCTTGACTTTGTTCTGTTGAAATTTAGTTGTGTATATGTGAAGAAGGCATGTTCCATGTCTTCACTCTGCTGCCATATTGCTAGACTTAATTTCTGTGCCCATTTTTAAATTCAGTTATTTTTAATTGCTATTAAATTACGTGTGTTCTTTATATGTTTTGGATAATGACCCCCTTATGAGATATATGATTGCAAACGTTTCTTTCCATTCACTAGGTAATCTTTTCATTTTGTTGATGGTTTCCTGTGCAGTGCAGAGCTTTTTGGTTTGATATAGTCCCACTTACTTATCTTTGCTTTTGTGTCAGCTTAAAAAAATTCATTGGCAAGCCTATGGCAGGAAACTTCTTCCTGTATTTTCTTCCACGTGTTTAATTGTTTGAAATCTAGTGCTCAAGTCTTTAATACATTTGAGTTTGACTTTGTGAATGTTTTGAATGTGACGGTCCACTCTTCCCAGTACTATTTATTAAAAAGACTGTCCTTTGTTATAAACTAATCAACCATATATATTTGATTTCTGGGCTGTTTATTCTGTTCCATTGATCTGTGTGTCTTTTTTTTAATGGAAATGTCATAATGTTTTGATTAGTTTAGCTTTCTAATAAAGTTTGAAATCAGGAGATGTGACTCTTCCAGCTTTGTTATTTCTTGAGATTGTTTTGGTAATTTTGGGCCTTTTGTGGTACCATACACATTTTAGAATAATTTGGTTAATTTCTGAGAAAAATGGTATTGGAATTTTGAGAAGGATTGCACTGAATCTCTCCATTGCTTTGAGTAGTATAGACATTTTAACATTTTTCCTTCATCCATCAGCATGGACTTTTATCTCAAATGGTCCTTTTTAATGAGGTATACTCTGATCATCCTGTTTAAATGGACACAAAAAACAAACAAAATCTTCACAGCAATCGAAATTCCCTTAACAATTCTGGGTTATTTTCTCCTTTTTTACCAGAGCATCAGTTGTCTCCTAATATATTGTGTAACTTACTTATTATATTTGTGTTTATCTTCTGATTTCACCAATTAATATGTGAAGTCCTTATTTTTTTAAAGATTTATTTATTTATGCATACAAGAACTGGGGTGTAGGACAGAGGTGTGGGGTGGTGAGAGGATTCACCAGAGACAGAGCAGGGAGCAGAACAGGCAGATGGACTGAAGCACACTGCTGAGGGGAGCAGCTGGTGAGGCAGGAGAGGTCTGCTGCGCCATGTGGGAATCTCCCTGGTTGGAGATTGAACTCATGCTACAGTGGCTGTGGATAGCTACATAGTACTGAGACTTAACACAGTGCACCACCAGGGAGGCCCATATGTGAAGTCTTTAAGGACAAGGATCTTCTACCTGTTTGTTTTTTGATACATTCTCAATATCACGACCAGTGTCTGGCACAAAGCAGGTATTCAGTAAACACTGGTTGGATGAGTGAATGAATGAATGATGCTTTCCTTCAGCTTTTTTTTTCCTCCCTTGGGAGTATAATTAATATAACAATTTAGCAAACACTTTGTCAATGTTTACTAAAATTTACCAAGTTAACAAGAGACATCAAAAATTTCAATGCGGGCCTCCCTGGTGGTGCAGCGGTTAAGCGCTGCGCTATGGAACTGTCGGCAGCAGCGACGCAAGTTTGATGCCCAGCCAGGGAGATTCCCACATGGCGCGGCAGACCTCTCCTGCCTCACCCGCTGCTCCCCTCAGCAGTGTATTTCCCTGGATCTGCCTGTTCTGCTCCCCACCTTGTCTTTGGTGAACCCTCTCGCCGCCCCAAGTCTCTGTACCCCAGCTTGTATGCATAAATAAATAAATCTTTAAAAAAAAAGTCAATGCATTTTTCACAATTAATTTTTTTAGAAATAATTTAAACAATCTACCAAAGTAGAATTTCAAAGATGAGAACGAATACTTGACGGTTGTTTTAATTGGCATTATTGAGGTTAATTGTGAGCTGAACAGATATTTTTTAAATATTTGATTGAGATACCATTAGTTTACATCATTGTTTGTATTTTGGAAGTATAGAATCACCCCCTGAAAATATACATTGGAAAAAAGATGTTTGTGACTCAACACTTCGCCCCACACACACCCCATTTGTAGCAATATGGATGGAGATGGTGGGAATTATGTTAGGTATAATAAACCAGGAGGAGAAAGGCAAATACAAGATTATGTCACTGAGGAACGTAGAGAAACCAGACTAAGGGTCAGCTAAAATCAGACGCTTAATAGTAGATTACAGAACTGAGGCAGTCGGAGGGACAAGGTGTAAGGAATGGAGGAAAACAGTAATGGTGGATACACAGTGTATTATGATGGTGGATTATGGGTGCTTTGTGGTGGGAGAGCTAAGGAAACAACAACTGAAGGGGGGAAGTGATGCTGAGTCCTGTGAATTAGGCCCATGTGGTTTTTATCTCTTTGTTTAAGGTTATTTTGTCTTTATTTTCTGTCTAATTAAACTGTCCATTGGTGAGTGTGCAGTGTGTCTTCTACCACAAACATCTTTTTCCAATGTATGTTTTCAGATTTGTTAGTAATTGCCTAATATATTTTGGTGTTCTTTCATTTGGTGAGTATACAATGATGAATGTTATATTTTCCTTTTGTATGTTCCCTTACTCATTACATTAATTGTCTCCTGATGCTTTTTATAACTGGAAATCTCTTTTTTTCTGATATAAGTATGACAGTCTTTCCTTCCTTTGGGTCCCATTTGCTTATAGGATTGTCTTCTAACCCTTTGCTCTGAGTCTATTTTTATCATTGGAGCTCATGTGCATTTCATGGAGACAGCAGAAAGTTGGATTCTATTTCCTAACCCAGCCAGATGCTATATGTCTTTTAATTGGTGAGTTCAGTCCATTTACATTTAGAGTGATCGTTGATAAATGAAAATCTGTTACTGCCATTTTGTCCTTAATTTTGTGGCTCTATTTCCTTTTTGGTTCTTTATGTATGTTCATGTACGTGTTTGGTTTACATATGAGGGCTCCTTTCTTTATTTTTGGTGGAGGGATTATATAATGGCTGCAGTTTCTATTTGTCTGAGAAAGCTTTACTATCTCCATCATATTTAAAAGAGAGAGCCTTGCAGGATAGCATATTCTTGGCTGGCAAGTTTTCATCTTTAAATATTTTGATCATGTCATTCCATTCTCTTTTGCCTGTAGTGTTTCTTTAGAAAAAAGTCTGGTGTTAGCCTAATTCAGGTAACTTTATTGGTTATTTGCTTCTTCCCCCTTGGCAGTTTTATCTTCTTTTTTGTTGTTGTTGTTTTGAACTCTTAGAAGTTTTTACATCCTTCATCGCTGTTATTTTTTTTTATTTAAAACTTTGAATTCAATTTTGTATTCATTGATATTATTTCTCAGCACATTCATTTGTTTTTTTTCTGAATTTTCTTCCATTTCTTTATCATGACAATTTTGAACTCTGCATGATAGGAAGAAGAGATCTTTGTGATTGGATTTTGGAGATTTGTTCTCTCTCTGTGGTGCATTATTACCCTGAGGACTCATGTGATCATTTGTTGTGTTTTCCCATCTCCCCAATATTTGCTTTCAGTGCTATGCTGCTATAGATATGACTTCTGCTGGATATGGCTCTACCCCCATCCTGGTTTGGAGTCTCTCCAGTGGGTTTGCATTATGCCTCATGGATTTCTTTCTTCAAGTTTTCATCTAATTATCTTTTTCCTTTCAATAACTAGGATATTTCTTCACATTTATCTTTTGAATAATGGGTCAAAAATTAAGTTTCTGCTATTGTATTTTATTGCCAAAAACTCTATCTTATTTTCTAAATACTGCACATTTATAATGTTTCATGGATCTTCTGTTAATGTGAAGTTTTCTTGAATTGTCTGTTTCCTCTTAGTTTATTTTTTTCTATTTTTGTTTTACATTCAAAAAGATATCTTCAAATTTCTAATCATTTTTTTTTTCATATTTAAGATCAAGACAGAAAAGGCTAATTGGAAATTCACCATACCTGGATGGGTACTATAAATGGGTGGGCCTCACTGGTTGGTAATATGCGTCAATTGGTCCTTTTTGTAGGAACCCCCAATTATCTGTGTATGCAGATTTGCAGTATAGGGTTTATTAATTCCCCAACAGAGAAGCCTCTTGTCTCATCCTTGGGAGCATATTTCTGACTCCCAATATTATGGAACCTGAGTGCAATATAGAGGGACTGCAGGATTCCCAATTCAGTGTGTAGATTTTCATTGATTTTGTTAGTATAGAACTTAATCCTTGTGCTAAATCGGCCTATGTATGCCCAAGCGAAGATCAGTGTCCATATGGTTCAACCTGTCTTGTCTTCTGTTAATGTAGAGTCAGGATAATGATCTGTCTACATGAGGCATAGGAAGTGGTATGCAACTTGACTGTTCTTCACAAACGCCACCACTTTTTCACTTCTTTTAGTTCTACTCTATACCTTTTCTTCTGAAGAAACTCTAATTCATTGGACATCCCAGGTTTAGCAGTACAAATCTAGTCACTCATAATCTTGCCTGCATATGGAGATTTTCGCTTCTAATTAACTAAGACAGTTATCCTATTGATTTCTGTGATGGTTTCCAAAGATTTTTGAGATCTTGCCTCAGTTATTGTCTTTCTGCTTTCTTTATCCTTCTGGGCTTTTGCTATTAAATTAATTTTGCCCATTTTAGTGTAGTTTTGGGATAGAGCAGAAATTAAAATGCATTTATCACCATACTTCACTGAAAGCAGCTTGCATTCGTGCAGTATAAATAACTTATGAAAATAAAACAAAAACACTTTCATTTTTTTTATGGTGTGCTCCTTGATTTTAGATGCTTTCTAAGCTAATCAAGATTCATAGTTTCTAGAAAATAGGTGTACTCCCACTACAAATAATCATAAGAATTTGATCCTGTGAATTTCAGTTTGGTGAAATTAAGATTCAGCCACAGAACAAAGTTAAGGTGGATTAGTTATTTATAGTAATTATAGAAAACTGCTCATTATATGAAGATGAATCACCGATTTAATTAAGATTAATACATGTATTTAAATTATTGTGTAATTTTAGTGTATACTTATATTTAATGATCCCAGGAATTATAGAATTGAGTTTATATGAGGACACTAATTATCAAATGAAACAAAATTTTATTCCATATGTACTTGTGTAATACTATCTAAAAATATCTATTCTTCGACTACAGTTAAACATTTAAATAATGAGCAGAAGCATCATTTATAATATTAATCAACTATTCCAATGAGACATAGTTTTCCAATACTTTTAACCTCATGTCTCTTTTGAACAACTTTAAAACTCACATTTCTCCAAGTCCTTGATGTTACTGTAAATTCCTTTTAAGAGCATAGAAGATACTTGTTAAGCTTCATCTTCTATTTTTTTGAATTATAAAAATGAGGTTTTATTTAAAATATAAAGTGTTCAATTCTTAAAATCACATTTTCTCATTTCTCCAGATTCTAATTAGTTTCCCCTACCAGAGACATTGGACAGGTGGCTTTCTCAGGTAGGTAATGCTACTTTAAGGATAATTTTAGAATCAATAATTTTTTCCTTACTTATTAGCATAACTTTTCTGTGAAATTTTGGGTAAGGGAATGAACTTGCATATTATGTTACTGTTGTATTTGCACTATGGTATCTGGAGCATTCTGTCACTTCCTAGACTTGACTAAATCATTGTGGTAACTGAACTGTTGACATAATGTAGACTTAAAATCTAAATTTGGGGAAATGCTTCTCACAAAGATGGTGCTGAAAGCAAATAAGGATGTGCCTACATAATTGTTTGTCCTGGTGGAGAATAAAAGGGGTAAGTAGTACAGTTAAAGATGCAGTTACAGTGCATACTTTAAAGTTTGCAGCACTTAACAAAACTACAGTAGAAACAGATATCCTATGGATATTACATGTCAGAACATGTGTACTGTGGAATACTTAATGTGCACACCTTTGCCTACCGCTGCCGAAAAGTATTAACTGAGACAAAGATGTGACCAGTTTACTCTAGCTAAGGCAGCTATGATTCACTTTCCATTATTTGTAAAGTTACCTGCTGTTTGCTTTCATTATTCTTGCCACACTCATTTTATTTGTATTTAAATGTTTTAAGCAACCTAAAAATGAATGCACAAGTTAAGATGCAGTAAAAATGAATTGCTTGTTGTCCATTACTTCATGTAGATCAAGTATAGCAATAAAACAAAAAACCTATATATTTACATATTTAACTTTTTAAGGCTTTTGTGATTTTTTTTTGATACTTACCTATCTTGATACTTTTATAGCTTGCTCTATAAAATGGTTAACTGGGAAAAAACTTGAGATGATGGCTAGCTTTGTTTAATATCCTGTGAAATTTTCATGAACAATTCAAGTATAATTGTTAAAAACACATGTATTAAGTTCTTGGAAGTGGAATAAAATTTTATGAGTGGGAAATAAAAGGAAGGAAAAGGAAGGATGCCTCTGTTCCTCCAAAGCCAAAGTCAAAACCAAAGCTTTGAAGATCAAGAAAGCAGTGCTGACAGGCATCCACAACCACACACACAAAGAATAATGAAGATCTACAAGTCACCCATCTTCTGACAGCCCAAAATACTGAGGCTCCAAAGGTAGTCCAATAACCCCAGAATAGTAACCGAGGAGAACAAGCTTGACCATTATGTCATCATCAAGTACCCCAACCACCAAGTGAGCCGGAAGAAGAGAGAAGACAAAAACACATTTTTGTTCATTGTGATGTCAAGGTCAACAAATAATTGATCAAACAGGCTGTGAAGAAACCCTGTGACATTAATGTGGCCATATTACCTTGCTGAGGCCTGTTGGAGAAAAGTCATGTTTGGCTTCTTACTACGATGATTTGGATGTTGCTGACAAAATTCTTCTAAACTGAATACAGCTGGCTAATTATAAATAAAAATTTCTTTCAATATAAAAATATCCAAAAGACAAAAAACTGAGGCTGACTATGTTATATGTCTTTATCATAGGAGGCACCCCTAAGTTCCCTTAATAACTTTAAGTGTACTACATTTAACATCTCCACAACCACAACACAATGGTTACCTCACAGTTTTAATAACTTTTACTTAATCCATTAAATTAGTTGTGGGAGATTTATTTTTTAAATCCAATTATATAAATATAAAGAAAAACAAAAGTAACAAAAGGAAAAACTAAAAAAATTAGATTTAATTAGACTTAATTAAAAATTCTGTGCTTGAAATGACACCATAAGGAAAGTGAAAAGACAACCCACAGGAGAAAACACTTGTAAATTATCTATATGATGTAGGATTTAATGCAGAATGTATAAAGAATTCTTACAATTCAATAATAAAAAGATCAATAACCAATATAAAGAGGCAAGTTATTTGAACAGTCATTTACCTAAACAAGATACACAAATATACAATATGCACATGAAAAGAGTCTCAACATCATTAATCACTGAAGGAAAAGCAAGTAAAAACCACAGTAAGATACTGCTCCATGCCCACTAGGATGACTATATTTAAAAAGACAATGTCAAATAGTAACAAGTATGTAGAGAAATTAGAAAATGTACACATTACTGTGTACTAGCACCTTTGGAAAGAACAATTTGGTAGCTCCTCAAAATGTTAAATACGACATTACTATATTATCCAGCAACTTCGAGTCTAGGTATATACCACTAAGAATTGAAACTGTATGTCTGTACAAAGAACAGAATGTGTGCATAAATATTTGTAACAGTGTTACTCATAATAGTTAAAAAGTGGAAACCACCTCTCAAGTGTCATTAACTTAGTGAATAGATGAACATATATATCAATGCAAAGGAATAATAATCAGCTATGAAAAAGAATGAAGTATGGGTAAAACACTATACCATGATGAATCTTGAAAGCATTGTGCTACATGAAAGAAGCCAGACACAAAAAGCCACATCGTGTATGCTTCCATTTATGTGAAATGTGCAGAAAAAGCAAATAAATCCACAGGGACAGAAAGTAGATCAGTTTACTTGGGGCTGAGTGAGGTGGAATGGGCAGTGGCTATTAATGACTATGAGGTGTCTTTGGGGTGATAAGAACATTCTGAAACTAAATAGTGGTGAGTGATGCATGATATTGTGATTACAGAAAGCCACAGACTTGTACATGAGTGAATTTTAGGGCATGTGGGTTAGATCTTAATAGTAACAATTATTAAAAAAATAAGTTCCCTGATTATTTCAAAGAAATCATTGATTTACCAGGTTGTTGTTGGAATCAAAATCTAACAAGGTCCATACAACTCATTTTGTTGAAAAATCCCTCAAGATCTTTAAAATCCATCTCTTTCCTTCTCATGTCACTTACTTGTTGAAAAAATTGTTTAGTTGCTACAGCAGATTACTGTTTCCCTTTGTAATGGTGTTGTAAGCCTAACTAATAGTGAGTTTCTTTTACTATAAAATTTCTCTTAGCCCCCTCAATGTTCCACTTCCATTCTGGAAGAAATAAGCCTGGTCCCTGTTAAAGGAAACTCCTGAGCTTTCAAAGTCTTAGATTCTCATTAGCCTGCTTCTCTCAGCATCCCTCCAGCCCCAGCCCTCCCCTCGACCTCCCTCGTTGCTGACCTCTGCCTGTTCTCCATTACCCTTCAGCCCAGCATGTCCTCCCCAGGGTGGCACACAGAATTGCAACTCCAGATGTGGACTGACCAGGGAAGCACCTATAGGGATGATTATTCCCTTGATCTCAACGCCATCCTTATGTTAATATCAATTAAGATCTCATTAGTGAGTTCATTTGTCAGTTCACACTCTGGACTCATTTTCCCCTTGAAATCAACTAGAACACATAGGGTGTGCCTGTTTTCTCACATGAACTTTTTTATGCCTGATTCTGTACTTTTCATAGAAATTTCTGAATCAGTATATAGTTTTTTCATTTTCAGTTGTTTGCATTAAATTTCATTTTGCTGCTTTCTGCCCATCTCTATAATCTTTAGAGATCTTTTTGAAACCTGAGTTTTACATACTTTACAAATCTAACAAGTGTATTTCTCTGTAGCAAGATCAAATACAAAGTCGTACAGCTCTCCTTTAAAGAATTCCTTTCCCATATAACATCAATACATTGCTTCTTTGACCTCTCTGGTTTAATTAACTATAAATCAAGCCAATGGTACCATTATCCAGCCCTCAATTCTTCATGTGCCCTACAAGAATATCACAAAAACTCTGAAAAATGCCTGTTTGAAACAAAGATACTGTTAAACAAAACTGAATTTATTTCAGACCCATTTCATTTTTCCTTACCTTTCATTGCGGCTCACAAAATAACATCAGGTTTCCTTAATCTCAAGAATGAAATGCAGGTCCAAAGTCCCACATCTAAATTGTTTTGTAAAATTTTGATATCTACCTTTCTTTACTTGCAAATCCTTATTTTCTAATCTTAAAATAACGTTTTTAATACATTTTTTTAAATGTGTACATGAACCTTTTTTATTTTTTTAAATTTTTTTATTAGTTATACATACCAGTTGGGGTACAGGCCAGAGGCGTGGGGCGGCGAGAGGGTTCACCAGAGCCAGAGCGGGTAGCAAAACAGGCAGATCAGAAACACACTGCTGAGGGGAGCAGCGGGCAAAGCAGGAGAGGTCTGCCGCACCATGTGGGATTCTCCCTGGCCGGGCGTCGGGCATAGAACTCACGTCGCCGCTGCCAACAGCTCCACAGCGCATTGCTTAACCACTGCGCCACCAGGGAGGCCCAATAAATGTTGACTAACATTTGTTAACAGGCATTTCTCTTAGTTGACATTTCCCTCGTCTGTCTTTGAATTACATCTCCATATCACATCTTAGAAAAAAATACTGACTCTAATACTTTCTTTTCAGGAAAATAATTTTTGATTTTCTAAAATTTTTTGAAAGTATTTAAGATCTTTAAATGAGTTTTATGATAAATGCCATCTGTATGTATGTGTGACTTAACTGCTTATTCATTTTTTAATCCTCTAGTAGGAAAGGGCAAGTAAATCTACTTAGTACTCCACAGAACACAAAAAGTAACTGCTAGATCCAGCTATGAATACGCTGAATTCAATTCTAAGATAAGTTGAGACATTCAGACTTCATCCTGTTGTATTCTGAAAGAAAATCTCACACTCCATAACCCATAAAATGATAAGCATTTATGGGAGAGCCGCAGTCTGGGAGAGTGGTGGAGAGTCTGTGGAAGATGCTCTTGAAGGGCCATGTTAGGTCCCAGGCTGAACTGGTCAGGCTCAGCCATGTGACTGTGGCTGTGGTCAGGTGAACTTGATACGCTATCCCTGTCACTCATCCAAGGAACACTTGTGTTCAGGAAATGAGGTTAGAATTGCATGAAATACTGGCAATGCTCCCTCTGCTTGATGGGGTGATCACACTGTAGGAATATCTCACAATCTTTTTCAACTCAGGCTGACCCTGCATTCCTATTGGAAAACATCCAAATTTTGGACATCAGCGTGTGGTTTGGCCTTTACAAGTTGCAAACTTGATCTTGTTTGGAGAATTTCACCCCTGTTAAAATAGTAAACAAAGCAGTAAATACAGCAAATATTCTGTAGGAATCCTATGTAGAGAGTGGAGAAGGTCGCTTTGTGTAAGCTGATATTTCAGAGACATCTATGGCCTGGAAATGTATGGCTTTTGCGTTATTCAGTCCTTGGGATGGGTGTGCTGTGCTGCAGGGAGGCTTTCTAAATGTGTCCATATTAATGGAACTCATAACTTTCCTTGTAGATTAATGAGGATCTGAAAGATAGGGTAAGTCTGATCTGTTACTGGATAATGTGGTGATTAATGTTTGTTATGTAATAAGGAAGCCCTAATTAGGAAACTACTGGAGAAAACCCCCAGCAGCCTTATTCACTTAACCAAAGCTTCTACCATAGAAAGAATTTTGAAGTGTCATTTAATAAGCTTGTAGACTAAGGATGTAAAATCAAAGGAAAGCCTATTAAATGTTGAATTGAGGTTGAGCAATATAATGATTCACTGACACTTCATATCTTTCCTATGAAAATTCCTATCTAGAACAAATTACTGTGAAAATATGATTTGTGGTTACAGTAATAAATTGCCTGTGTTTGTCATATTTCCACTGTATTTTATACCCTGTTCTTTTAAGAATATGGGAAACTTACGGCACCATTGTCAAGGGGGTATTCACCTACAATCTAATTTTGCTCAAAATACAAACTTTAACAAATTCACCCAAAGTATTAATAACAAAAACACTCTTTTTTTTTAAGAGTGAATTTTACACTCTTTTCTTTGGGTCAATAAACATTGTATGATGCAAGTTCTAAGTAGTAGCTTTCCTTGCATCATAGCATATTTATGTCAAATTATTCTTTTGCATTGGGATAAAATTCTGAAAATAAAAACCTTAACAAACTTTATAATCACCATGCACACACAAATATAAGACATTTCCTTATATAAGAAATATATGCATGAAAAAAATACATACCCTTTTAAATTATAGTGCTAAAATGTTTTTTCACATCCTACTTAGCAGTTTCCAGGGGTTAATGGCTAGATTCTAGAGGTTAATGGCCATCTGAGAAATCAATGAGCCAAGGTTTTGTCAGAACTATTAACCTCAACCAATCATTAATTGCTATAAATGTCTTGTGTTTAGGAGACTAGCTATAGTACATGATTAAGGAGAAGGAAATATAAATTCTTAATGCTATCTTTATGGTCAATGCCTTTAATTTGGAATGTAGATGGCAATTATAGTTTTGTGTATTGGCTGATCATATGGATTAAACCATCATTTAGCATTTTGCCCAATAGTGCTATAATTAAAGTTCTTATATTTATAAGAGAACTAAAGTCTATTAATTTGTCTGCTGTAACTGCTTATGATTTTTTTATAACCCTTGCCAGAGACGGTTTTGCACTTTTCCTTAGAATTTTTGTGCAGAGTTAAAAAAAACTTAGAAAAGTCTACTCATTTATATAAGCCCTCCAGAGTACTCAAAATGGTCTAGGACAACATCAAGCAGTCTTTCCAAACCACTAAATTTAAGCAACCACCCGCATTCCTCAGGTCCAAGACTCCCTTCATATCTTTTAATTTCATATTTATCACTGAAGGCTTTGTACTGGGTACAGAAAGCATTTTCAGTATCTCGGCAATGTCCATTTTGTTTTTAGGACATAGTAGGCCCTCAAAAACATATATTGCTTTGACTGTTTAAACATGAATCAAATCTCCTTATGTGTACCTATAAATGTAGTAGTAAATTTTATTTTCTAATGTCATGCAGCTCTTCAGAACAGTGATGTCCATAATATAATACTGAAGCAAAGAAAAAGTATCTAAAATATAATGCTATTTTTTAAAAACGAAAATAAATTCTTAAATTATTTGAAGAAGTATAAAAGTCACGTTGCAACTATGAAGTTACACAATTAAGTATTACTCTTTTTGTGAGGTGAACGTGATAAGCATTATACCATGGAAATACCCAATGTGTTTCTCTTTTTAAAGGAATTGCAGGTTCCTTAAAGAGCAGATGAGTCGGAAAGCTTTAGGCAAACAAAACAAAAACCCTTAAAGCATTCTCCTTAGTCTTGCTTGCATCAATCATCCTTTCTTATTAACCTCTCACCCTTAGAAAGTGCTGTGGGCAGGGGGGAGAGAAGGGGAATAGGTGTGATAGGCTTGGGGATGAGGGCAGTGTTATAAAAAGCAAATGAAAAGAAGAGGACTATAGCTCTAACAGCCAGTTGTTTATTCAGAGCCTTCCTTTAAGATTCTCTAACTCTTCTGTAAACATGGTCTCCTTAAACCTTCAGGATGAGTAGGTGGCAAATGCTTTATCTTTACTTGACAATTCTTTTATCTATGATACAGAAAAATTAAATATCAGCAAATGACCTTAACAGAAGCAATTGGATGATGAGAAAGAGTAATTTTTATTTTTATTTATTTATTTTTTTAATTTCTGTTTTTTTTTTAAAGATTTATTTATTTATACATACAAGCTGGGGTACAGGCCAGAGGTGTGGGGCGGCGAGAGGGTTCACCAGAGACAGAGAGGGGAGCAGAACAGGCAGATCAGAAATACACTGCTGAGGGGAGCAGCGGGTGAGGCAGGAGAGGTCTGCTGCACCATGTGGGAATCTCCCCGGCCAGGCGTCGAACTTGTGCCGCCACTGCTGACAGCTCCACAGCACAGCACTCAACCGCTGCGTAACCAGGGAGGCCTGAAAGAGTAATTTTTAATGTATCCCCACAAATGCAATTCAGAGCAATCTACATGCCACTATTGATTACACTGGTCAACAGTGAGATAGTTACTGACTTAAAAAGGCTCTTATCTGTAGTATTTTGGTGTGCTGAACATGAATGTAACCCTGAAAATTTTTATTAGCTCTCGTTTTGAAGATATTTCATATAATTCATTTTATGTATTTCACCATGTAAATTTATCCAGTAGGACTGCAACAACATCCTAAATCAGCCTAGAATGATGTAGTATTGCATCACATTGCATAATACCATCATGCACACATCATCCAGAGTTGATTGCATCATTTTCTGATGCAATGCAATGCTATTGCCAGGCGGCTGCTGAAGTAAGCTGACATCAGCAGTGCACTATATAAAGCCCCGTCAGAAAGGTTGAGCATTGAAAATATTTCAGACTTTGTGCGAGACAGTTTAAGCTACCGTTCCATAGAACTGTTATTCTTTTATCCATTTAGGCACAATACAGAACAGTAATGCCTCGAAAGTGCGTTAATAGCGTGGACAATTTCTGCTCTATTTGTGGGGAAGTGACATTTGCCAAGCAGAAGAAAAATACCACTTCTCAAGTGAAGAAGCCTTGTCATCTTTACTTCGGATGCAAGGTTGGTGATCAAGACAAGCCTTGGACCCGCATATATGCTGTGCTACATGCATAACACAGCTTTCACAGTGGTTCAATGGCAAAAGACCACTAATGCCATTTGCAGTCCCCATGGTGTGGAGACAGTCAAGCAACCACATACTTCTGCTTGGTTTCTCCTCTTTCCGGCGGAATAATGAAGCAAAAGAAGTCGAGAACAATCTACCCAAACATTCCGTCTGCATTGAGACAAGTTCCACATGGTGAGGGACTTCCTATTCCACAACCTCCAGCAAAATATTCTCTTGATTCATCTGATGAGGACAAGGGTGAGCCAACCTGTTCTCCTGTTCCATCAGCATGCAGTGATTCCAGATTTTCACTGTGGTGCAGCATAAACCCCACACAGACTAACACAGGAAGAACTCAATGGCCTGGTTTGTGATTTGGACTTGTCCAAGAACAAGGCAGAATTGCTAGGATCAAGACTCCAACAATGGAATCTTCTCGAAGAAGATGTCACAATTACTTGATATCAAAAGCGCCACCAGCAGTTGGAGCATTTCTTCAAAAAGGAAAACACTCTGGTATTCTGTTCCAATATTGAGGGCCTCGTGAATGCCTTAGAAATCACTCATGACCACAAGAATTGAGACTATTTCTAGACTCTTCGAAATTGCGTCTTAAGGCTGTGCTTTTCTGCAATGGAAACCGTCTTCTATCTATTCTATTCCTTGAACAGCTGTGCAAGAGACAAGCGAAGAAATCTAAGAAGTAGTCTATGACTTGATTTTTTTATAGGTATTACTGTAGGGCTATTACTATTGGCATGCATTTTTGTGATGTAAACATCAATTTATTGCAAATTACAAAAAAAAACTAGAGCCAAAATTGGAATTTGACTGTCATATTTGTGTTGAGCACATACGAATTGATAGGGGATGACTAATCTTATCTCAGTACCATGAAAAATTTGTTGACCAGTGTTATCAGCTGCATTTTTTTTAGCATCTTCCAACATGCAGGTTGTGGTATGGTAGGATTCTCCAGAAACTGGTAACAGTAGTTGCTTTGAGGGAGTGCAGTTGGCCATAGGAAGGAGAGATAGAAGGAGGGAGACAATTTTCACCGTATACTATTTTGTATTTTTTTGAACTTACCTTTTGAAAATAAAGTATCATAAATAAAAAATTCTAAAACAGTTTTCAGGAGGCAAATTGAATTGGAAGATTTGTACCCTTGGTGCTTTTCTCTCGGTTCCCAGAACTATTGGTGGCTGGCTGTGCATTCCCTTCCATACCTCTTTATAATTTTGTGACAGAAATAATTGCAATGAAGTTACTTCACAATTCACAACTTATATTAAATGTATTAATTGAAAGATTTCAGAGAAATGATAAATGCAAGGCATTGAAAGCCTTTTTGAATCTCCTTTTTTGTACATTTACACATTTACTATACTTACTTCATCTGGGTGGTTTAACACACCAGACATTTCAAGTGTATTTACAAAGTAAGAAGAGCTTTTAAAAGAAGACATGGTTTTCTCCTTTTCTAATTTCACCCAGCCTTCAATTCCTTGAATGAATTCACCTGATTGAATGGCATGAATGTGGGATCTTAGATAGGCTAGTAATAAAATACAACTTCAGAGCAGAAACAACAGAACTAAATCAGGGTATCTCATTTGTGTGTGGGGATGTGGTGAGATACGTACTTAAAAAATTATGTATATGCAATTTTGCACCTCCCCAGCAATGTCTGAAATTTATTCCATGAAATCCCCAGGGTAGTATTGTTTCCTGGCAGACCATCTTCCGGCCTATGGCAGAAAATCTCAGGGCTCCTTGTCTGACTTCGGTGAATGCCAGAGCAATGCTTCTCCAACTCTCAAGTGCATGTGGATCAACACAGGCAAACGAAAGTGCGTAGCTTTCTTGTTGAAATGCAGATACTGGTTCAGTTTACCTGGGAAGGGCCTCGATTCACTGGGCCTATATTCACTGCCAGGTGACATCTTTTTGCTAGTCCAGAGAGTATATTTTTAGAAGTGAGGTTTTAACACTTTGTGGTCCGCTCACGTATTAATACATGTTCATCTAGTCTCCGGTTTTTCACGCCATGATGGATTATTTGTAACTATTAGGAGCTATTTCTTTGATTGTACTCAGTCTAGAAGCTTTACACATTGTTTTGGTGAAAGTGTAAGGTATTTTATGAGAGATATTACAGTTTTTTTAATATCCAGTAGTTCAGGAGTTGTGTGTGTTTTATTGAATGCTTATACCATTCATGCGGTGGCACAGAAAATGGCCGGCACACAAAGTGTTAAATAGAATCTGGGTCTGTTCAGACTGGGTTCAGCTGCATGAACTGACTCCCCCGGACCAACAATTAAGGATCTTTTTTCACCATCACCGTACTCTGGAGATTGGCAGACTAAAGCCAACGTGTCATTTCCAAGATGTCATTGAGGATCTCTGCTCTTTTCTCTGCTCTGCTTTGCCATCTTTCCTGTGTAATTTTCATTGTCATGCTCACAATATAAAGGCTACACTTCTGAGTATCACATTTTTCACACAGGATGAAGGCGTTAATGGGGGAGAGCAAAAACCATCTGAAGCTGTCTCTTCTAGTCAGGAACAAACGCTTTCTTGGAAGTCACAATTCTACTTCACTTTGGCCAGAGAATTCTACTAACATTTCATTGGCCACCTTATGTCACATGGTCACAAATAACCTCAAGGGAATTTTGTAAGTAAATTTTTTAGCAAGCTTATTGTCAACCTGAACATAATAAGAGTTCTGTAGGAAAGGAAGAGGGGAGACTGGATATTGGATAGGTGTGGCAGGCAGAAGGATGACTCCCCAAAGATGTCCATGTCCTAGTCTCTGGCACCTGTGATGATGTGCCCTTATGTGGTGAAGGAACTTTGCAGATGTGTTTTAGGTAAGGGTCTTCAGAAGGAAAGGTTAACCCTTATTGTGTGGGTGGGTGAAATCCAATCACAAGGACCTTTAGAAAAGAGGGATTGGAATCAGAGAAGGAAATGTGATGATGGAAATCGAAGTCAGAGTGTTGAGAGACCTTAGGCCAAGGAAAGTGGGTGGCATCTAGATGCTAGAAAAGTCAAGGAAGTAGATATTCTAGAGTCTCCAGAAGGAATACAGTCCTGTGACACTTTGATATTAGCCCAGTGAAACCTACTTTGAACTTCTGACCTTCAGAAATATAAGATACATTTGTGTTGTTTTAAGCCACTAGTGTGAAGTGATTTGTAGTAGCTATAGGACACCAACACACAGCAGACTATCATTGTCTGTCATAGGGGTTGGGTTGGGAGACAGCGTGAGAGGCCGAAGTGAGGAATAAGTATGAGAGTACAGCACTGTGGTAGGGTCAGTCATTGCCATTTGACAGACACACTGAAGGAGTCAAAGGAACTCCAGACTGGGATAAGTGGTTAAAGGAGAACTATTGAGAAGGCATAACAAAAATACACATGTACAAACACATTCAGCAAATGAAGACAATTGTCCTAAATTACAAACATTTTTTGTTTGTTTGTTTTATTTTGTATTGGCAAGAGAATATTTCTTAGATGAAATCATGGGCCACAGGGAACTACAGTGACTGTCCAGACCAATGCTCTTATTTCACACCCAAGGAATCTTAGATCTGAAGGTAGAGTTTTAGTTCAGTAGTCATCTCCTGGTTCTTATGCAAGTGCTTCTGCTTCATGCTTAGATGTTTTAGGAAGGGTTAGCAGATGAAATACAGGACATTCAAATATGAATGTCCCAAAAACAACAAATCATTTTTAGTATACTTTTTTCCTATGAGTTTCCTATTGCTTCTGTAACAAATAACCTCAACCTTGGTGACTTAAAACAACACAACAGTTTTATGTTACAGTTTGGTATGTCAGAAATATCTCTGGCTCTCACTGGGCTAAAATCAAGGTGTTTTACAGGGCTGCCTTCCTTCTACAGTTTCTAAAGCAGAATCTGATCCCTTGCCTCTGCCAGCCTCTAGAAGTCACTTGTGTCCTTTGTCTCCTGGGCCCTCTTCCATCTTCAAAGCCAGCATTGTAGCATCTTTCAATCTTTGTCTCCCTCTAAAGACCCACCCACCCAGATAAATCAGGATAATGTCCCTATGTGAAGAGACAAACACATCTGACTTTTTTGCCAAGTAAGGTCACATCATCACAGGTTGTAGAAATTAGAATTGTGGACATTTTTCTGCCCCCGACATGTCCCAAAAGTTGTATCAGATGTATTTACACTAAAAAAAATCATTGTTTTTCTGATGTTCATATTTAACTGGGCATGTTGTATTTCTTATTTGCAATATGTGGCTATTTAGCATATAAATCACTTCTCTTGGGGATGTGGGTGTAGTAAATTCTCTATGGCATGATAACCTTTGACTATTATACCTGAAACTCTAACAATAAACAAAAAAAAAAGCACATCTGAACTAGTAAGCTTCACCGAAACAAACACTTTATTTTTGTAAAACTGGATATTAGCTTATTTTGTACTATATTTTTTAGAGGAAAACTGCTAATTTCTATTAATCTTAAACATCAACACTTTGCCCCTAAGAATAACTGAACATACTACAGCATTCAGGGAGACAGGATGCCAAGTATTTATTTTAAACATTTCCAATTTTCCCAAACACCAAATGGTTCAATTCTCTCAACCAGCCCATTAATAAATCTGCTATCCAAAAATGTGGAGTTAAACATGGCTTAATTTAGCTGTACTTAATTATTGCGTTTATAGGATGTCTTTCTCTTTTTTTTCAATTTTTTATTGTTATTTATATCTTTTACATTTTGTATTCCCCTTGGGTAACCCACCACCAATTCACCCGTGACCCATCACCATTGTCCCTTGTGTCCTTTTCTACTCCATTTTGTGCCCTTATCCTCCCCCTCCCTCGCTGAGTGTCTCTCTCCTATTTGGTTTCCCTATATTCCTGTTATAAGTGAAACCATTTGATGTTTTTCTCTTTCTTTCTGGCTTATTTCGCCTGAGCATGGTCCCTTCTAGTTCCATCCATGTCGCTGCAAATTGCATGTGTTTATCTTCTTTCCATGCTGAATAGTATTCCATTGTGTATATGTACCACATCTTCTTGATCCAATCATCTATTTTTGGACATCTGGGTTGCTTCCATACCTTTGCTATTGTGAACAGTGCTGCAGTGAACATACGGGTGCATGTATCCTTTTGGATTAGTGTTTTTGTGTCCTTTGGGTAGATTACCAAAAGTGGGATTGCTGGGTCGTATGGAAGCTGTATCGGCTGTCTTTCCCTTTTAACCAAAACATGAGATGGGTGAGAGAGGGGCCAGGAAGCTGGACTACCACAGTCTCTTAGGGCCCCAAATTGCTGTTATCTTGACCCACAGTGTTGAAACAGGCCCTGATTTCCACTCTCAATCTTTCCTGAATAACACGCTATAGAAATCATCTCTGTGGGCCCTGGGGAACCCTGGAACTTCTCATTTCTGCTGGTTCCTCTCACTTGACTTTTCTCTAGTTTGATGGTAGCAGGTGACATCTCCTTCTAGTGGGGTGGCTGCCTCCCACTCCAGGAATCAGCCAAAATATTTCTTCCCATGAGCAGATCCCCCTCAAGCCTTTTTTTAGTGACAATAGAAAGCTGAGTACAATTGGTAGTATCCATAGGCATGCAAGTACTAAATATAATACTAACATCCATTTTAGAAAACCAAAGCTATCTTAAATAGATTGCTCTGGTGTTAAGAAAAATTATCCAAAACTTAGAAATAAAGCCACCAAGATTACTGTATTTTTGATGTCACACTAAAGCATGAATGGGTTCACCTAAGAATTATTTCATTCTCTGGGTCTAAGAGGTTGTACTAGTCTTTGATTTTGCTAATTATCTAAAGACTCAGACTTTTTTTTAAATATATATTTTTATTGTTATTTATGTCTCATACATTTTGTATTCCCCTTGGGTAGCCCACCACCAATTCACCTGTGATCCATCCCCATGGTCCCTTGTGTTCTTTATGCAGTGACATATTAGCTTGTAGATTTTTGTGCAGTAAAAATGCAAGTTTTTTCTCTCAGGTAATTTAATTTCTGTGGATGATGTAAGGTCATGGTCTAGCTTTTTTCTTTTGCATGTGGCTGACCACTTTCCTAACACCATTTGTTGAAGAGACATTCCTGTCCCCATAGTATACTCTTTAACCAGTATCAACCTGGGACTTAAACCATAGGCCAGAAACTTTTTTTCTACCCACCACCCGGGGTCACTTAGTGGTGTGGTGTTAAACACCCTTAATCCCTATATTGCTTTTTCTCTCTCTTGTTTCATGAAATACCCAGAGGTGAAAATAACAAGTAGGTATGGAATGGAGATATCCACAAAGGAAGCGGAATTTATGATTTGCGTCCTATAGATTCGTGAACGAGTTTGCAGAAACTTCTTTCATTGATATGGCACCTGATACTAGGCCAAGCATGTCATATTAAATTCATAATGTTCACATATGATGCAAGACTGTGGGGATTTTTAACAATAATGACCAGGCTCACAAGGTCATTGGGGACTTTCATTTTGAAAGATGAACCTGAGCTATTGCACATGTTAGTGGCATATGATTACATCCACATTTCAACAAATGTGGGTTTTTTGCCCTTGGATTGAAAATGTTTAAAGCAAGATAAGTACTTTCACATAACAGAGAATCAGCTGTTATTTCCATATTGTCTAAGATGCTCCCATTTTTACTTCAGCAGCATAGTGATCACATATTCTGAAAAGGTTAATGGTCACATTAGACTACCTCAGTATGGGTGACAGAACGCAGATTTGCAAAGTTTAATGATAGGTGTCATTAAAATGTCAATGGCATTTTCTTCTTTGAATGCTGAATAGTATTCCATTGTGTATATGTACCACATCTTCTTGATCCAATCACCTATGTTTGGGCATCTGGGTTGCTTCCATACCTTTGCTATTGTGAACAGTGCCGCAATGCAAAGAAGATAAACACATGCAATTTGCAGCGACATGGATGGAATTAGAGGGGATCATACTCAGTGAAATAAGCCAGAAATAAAGAGAAAAATATCGAATGGTTTCACTTATAACAGGACTATAAGGAAACCAAATAGGAGAGAGACAATCAGTGGGGGGTAGGTGGGGGGAGAGAAGGAAAAGCGCACAAAATGGAATAGAAAAGAACACAAGGGACCATGGAGATGGATCATGGGTGAACTGGTGGTGGGCTACCCAAGGGGAATACAAAATGTAAAAGACATAAATGACAATAAAAATATATATTAAAAAAAAAGTCAATGACATTTTCACTTTGTACAGCGCACTATGCTCAGTGAAAATGGAATTTATAAGCTGAGAATTCTGAACCTCAGCTCATTAATGTGAATTACTAATCAGTTCACAAATAAATATTCAGTATTTCCTCCATGCAAGGCTAACAGCTGTAGGTTCCTGTCTTGAATCACTTATAGTTTAATAGACGATAAAGATTATATCATTAAAAACCTTATATGCATCCTTTAAGAGTCAGTTTAGACTATGCTGACCCTCATCTGGAATTCCTTCCCTGAAAGAGTGAATCATTTCTTTTTGGGGGATTTCCAGTACTTTCACTCTGAGCTTTAATGGGTTTTATAGGTAGCTTCTCCCCCACGGTTATCTTTGCAGTTTCCCAGTTAGTACAACATAGCCAGGACTTGAAAAAAAAAATTAGGTTAAAGAACAATCAAGAAAGAAGTTAGTCCATTAGAAAAACTGAGAGAATACTCTAGATTATAGTATACATGAGACAATTTGAGGGCGAATGAGTTCTCCCTCTAAGTTGGTATGGTCAGGAAATAAACAATAATGTAAAGGATATAAATTTAAAATAAAAATAAACAAAAAAAATTGTCCAGCTTAATTTATATATAATTGACTTAAAATAAATTGCACATTTATACACTTGAGACACCTTTACTGTAGTTGGGATAATGAACATATACTCACTCAAAAATAGTGATCCTTTCCTCCTGGTTCTCTTCCTCATGCCCAGTTAGTTTAGATTGACTAGAATTTTATAAAAATGGAAACATGAAGAGTATACATTCAGCTTCATCCATACGTGTTCTGTCAAATAGGTCATGATTCCTTTTTGCTACAGATGTGTCATCTATGACAATTTCATTCACCTGTTGATTTACATTTGGATTGTTTCCAGACTGGGGCTGTTACAAATAAAACTACTGTGTACACTCATACGCAAATCCTTTTATATGCAAATGTTTTCATTTTCTTTGAATAATAAATCAAAAGATGGATGGTTATACATGCCCACTAGCTGGGTAAGAGAGTTATAGTTGCTCTGTGTCCTCACCAGTACTTGGTATAATCAGTCCTTGCAATTTTAACCATTCTATAATTTATGTACCACTATCTCACTGGAGTTTTAATTTCAATTTTCCTAATTACTATTGATGCTGAGCATATTTTCATGGGCTTATTTGCCCCCTGAATATTTTCATTGGTCTGTTTAAACCTTTTGGTCACTTACAAAAAGTGTGTTGTTTTTTTATTTTGAACATTGAGAGTGTTATTTTTATATTCTAGACACAACTCCTTTATCAAGCATGTAATTTCCAAGTGCCTTCTCTCATTTTGTGGCATGTCTTTGCATTCTCTTAATAATCTTTCTAAGAGAAGTTCTTAGTTTAAGGAAGTCCAGCATCAGTTTTTTAAAATGTATTGTGCTTTTGCTATTCTTAAAAACTTTGATTAACCCAAAGTTTTAACAAGTTTTTTCTAAGTTTTCTCCTAGGAGGCTTATAGTTTTGGGATTTGCATTTAGGTCTGTGATTACTTTGACTTTATTTTTACACATCGCATGAGATATGGACCAAATTTCACTTTTTTATCTAACTGTTCCAGCACCCTTTTTTGAAAAGACAGTCCTTATTCATGGAATTACCTTTACACTTTTGTTGAAAGTAAACTGACCATACATTTGGGTATGTTTCTGTTTTCTTTTGTTAATCTATTTTTCTGTATTTGTGCTATAAAACACTTTTTTGATTACCATGACTTGAGGAAGTTAGTAATGGAAATCTATTTTGTTCTTTTTACTAGTCTAGGTACTCTGCATTTCCAATTTGCATTTCAATTTAGACAAAAAAAAAGATAAAGAAAGAAATGGTTTGGGGTTTTGATTTTGATTTTGATTGCACTGAATCCATATTAATTAATTTGGGGATAACCGACATCTTAACAATAATATTCTGTCTTCTAATCTATAAATGTAGTAGTATGTAATATACCTGTATTTATTTCATTTTTTTTATTTCTCTCAACCTTACTTCATAGTTTTCAGTGTAGAGGTCCTGCAATACTCAGATGATAAAAAATATGTTAGTGAAAAAGAAAAGGAGATGCAAATTATCATTTGTCCCCTTTTTGTGGTTTTCCCTGCATCTTGTCTTTCTAGACGAACCAACACAGAACCAGAACCAGCCAGAGTTGATTGCTCCTGCTATATTGCTGGTGGAGTTTTCACACAGTTCAGATGAAACTATGTGGATCACCTCATCATATGATTTGGTTCATGCCGTAATTACATAATTTTCCAAGTATGTCATTCCCTAAACATGCTTACTTTTTTGCTGTTTTTTACAAACTTCCATTCATTCACTCATTCATTTATACATTCACTCATTCATTCAATATTTCTTGTGTTTCCACTATGTGCCAGTTACTGTACTGGCTGCTGAATTTGCACATATTTGAATTCTCTGACTTTCATTGTAGGTTCATTCAAGGTCAGACACTGAGTTGGATATTCTTTAAACCTCAATTCAAAGCACCATCCCTTCTAAGACTTCCTTTTTCTTCCTGTCAGAGTAAATGTTTTCTGCTACACTTTATCTTGGCATTTCTACAATGTTTTGTTTGTTTATTCATTCATTCGTCAAATATTTTTGAGAGCCTGCTATAAAGCTGACATGGTGTTATGAGCTGGGGAAACCATGGGATGAGGTAAGTGCCAACAGACATCTGTGCTGAAAGCAATGGAAACTCTAAGGTGGAGCAAATAATTGTGTGTTGTAATTATTTCCCTTGAGTTACCTGAAGGTATGGATTACATCTTCTTGTTATCCCCAGTACCTATCATAATATCTGGCACATAGACTGGGCTTACCAAAGATTTGTTGTGTGTTTACAGCCCATCGCTATGCTATTTGACAAATTGGGGTAACTACCTCATTGGATTATCATACAGCCACCAAATTCATGATCTCTCCAGGCTCACACATTTTTGTTTGTGTCTTTTCTCAAAATTTATTCAATTGCATTTTAGACACTGTGCCCTGATTAGTCTAGTAATACACCGAATCCACTCAGATTTTCAGGAAAAGATAGGTAGATAGGGCATACTGAAAGCTTAGAAAGAGGTGAAGAAGGAAAATAAACTGTTGGAAGATGAGATGGAGGCCGAATACAAGGCTAATTTCCATCATTATGTTTCTAGGCCGAGTCAAATCTTATTGAAGCTGAACAAGTTAAATTCAGCCTGAGGTCTGAAAGTAAATGAAGCATCCTTAATTCAGTAAAGGCTAAAACAAAAAAATACTTAAATAGCATTTAAAAATATGCCCCCCCGAGCATTGTGTGAAGTACTGTGGCTGTCAGCCTGCTGGTGTTTGCATTCTTGCCAGCTTCATATTTCTGTTGCTGATAGATGTGGTCAAAGTTGATGAAACAATTTACAGGTTTTGAATCTAATCATGAAAATATTTCCTTTTTTCATAGAAAATAGGATATGCTCACAGGAGTCTCATGAGTTACATTTGGAATGTCTTCAGGTTTTGTGGTTTAAAATCGACCTCCAGGTTTCATGGTAATCAGGAAGTCTCTTACCTGGGTAGATTAATTCATTCTAGAAAATAAGATGATGAGATGAGAGTAAGCACTGAAATATTCCACTGTTTGGAGACTTGCATTCCAACGTGGATAATAAGCTAACTTGCTTATCTTAATCCCATCTTGTGTTGACCTGCATTTCAAAATGATGATGTGTTCTGGAATCTCAGATCTCCCTATGGAAGAATTCAGGCAGAGCAGATTGGTTAGAGTCCCTAATGTCACCAACACTTTGCTAAAAACAAATAAAATTTCCTACAATAAATACACTGTTGTGAAATCGCTTATGTCATACAGTCCCAAATGAAAGTATTGACCCATTTGTTTTCCCTAATTGTATTTGAGGGAAAATGATTTCATCAACAAAATAATTACATTACTTCTAACCCAGAAGTTATCTCCAAATTTTCTAACTTTGTAACAACAGTTTGATTAATTTTACTAAAATAGACTGTAACATATTCATTCTCATTTAGACTAAATTAGCCCTCTGATTACCCCTGTTCTTGATGATTCCTTTGGGTGATAGGTACACCTAGAAATGCTTGCTAAGGAGAGAATACTTCTGGAACCTGTTAATTTTCCTTTGTGATCAAATTAGTCTAACCATCTGGGAGAAATACTTCCTCTAATGCCACTGCTCTTTTTCTTTGTTCATGTGGAGAAGGTCCATTTACCTTGCAAAATTCAGGCCAAAGGTCATATCGTCCGTGAACATTTTCCAAATTTCTCAGTTAACACTGGAAGCATTGCATTCCTTCTTCTGTGTCTATTTCTGTATCCTATTATTCTCTACGTATCCAAATACTTTAAAAATTAAATCGGGCTTCTAGTTTTGAGAAAATGGTAGATTCACATGTAGTTGAAGACATAATATAGGAAGAACTGTACACTGTTACTCAGTTTACCCCAATGGTAACATCTTTCAAAACAATGGCAATATCACAACCAAGATATTGATGTTCATGCAGTGAAGATACAGAACAGCTCCCTCACCACAAGGATGTCTTTTGCGGCCTTTTTCTGTTATCTCCCCAGCCTCCAGCCCTGACCCTGCCACCATTAATCTGTTTTTCATTTACATAATTTTGTCATTTTAAGAATTTTATACAAATGGAATTATACAGTATATGACATTTTGCAACTGGCTTTTTTCACTCAGCATAATTCCCTGGAGATTCATCTAAACTTTTACATGTTGCATGTATCAATAGTTTCTTGTCACTGCTAAGCAGTATTTCATGATATGGGTGGAACAAAGTTTGTTCAACCATATCAACCAATCACATATTGGTTTTATAAATAAAGCATCTATGAACACTGCTGTATTGGTTTTTGTGTAAATATGTTCTCATTTCTCTGGGATAAATACCCAAGAGGGTGACTGCTGGGTCCTAACAGTGGCATGTTCAGTTTTGTAAGAAACCACCAACTCGTTTTCTAGAGAGACTGTACAATTTTAAATCCCCACCAGAAATGTATGAGTGATTTAATTTCTTCACAACCTTGCCAACATTTGGTGTTCTCACCATTTTTTATTTTAGCCATGCTGATAAGTGTATAATGATACATCATTATGGTTTCAATTTTTGTATTTCCCTGAGAGCTAGTTATGTTGATTTTTTTTTTCATTTGGCATCTATATATTTTTTTTTTGGTCCCTTCATGTATTTTGACTATTTTCTAAATGGATTATTTTTACTGTTGAGTTTTGAGACTGCTTTATATAGTCTAGACGCTAATCTTTGGTCAGATATTGGCAATATTTTCTCCTAACCTGCAGCTTGTCTTTACATGGGCTTTCACAGGAAAAAAAAAAAAGTTGTTAACTTTTATGAGGTCCATATTATGCTTTTGGTATTAAGTCTAAGAACTCTATATAATTAGCCTTCGATCCTAAAGATTTTTCCAAAAGTTTAATAGTCTTGCATTTAGTTATTTGAGCCATTTTGAGTTAATTTTTGTGTTAAGTTATGAGGTGTAGGTCGATGTCTAAATGCTCCAGCACCATTAGCTGAAAAAAAGTATTCTTCCTCCATTGGATTGCTTCCACACCTTTGTCAAAATCAGTTGAGTGTATTTTCTATGGTTCTCTTTCTGGGTCTTTATTTTGCTTCATTCATCTATGTGTTTATGTCTCTGCCAATATTATGTGATATAATTATTGTAACTTTTACAATAAGCCTAAAGTAGAGTGATGCCATTCACTTTATTCTTCTTTGTCAAGATTGTTTTAGTTATTCTAGGGCATGTGCCTTGCAATATAGATTTTACAATAACTTTTCTATGTCTAACAAAAATCCTTGCAAGGATTTTGATAAGATTGCATTAAGCTTATAGATAATTTGGGCAGAAATGCCATCTTTGTTATTTGAATCTTCTAATTCTTGAATAAAATCTCTTCACTTATTAGATCTTCTTTGAATTCTTTCAACAGCATTTTATAATTTTCAATATGTAAATCCAGCATGTTTTATTAAACATATACTGAAGTATTTAATTGTATTTGGGACAATTATAAATGATACTGTTTTAATTTCATTTTCCATATGTTCATTGTTAACACATAGAAATATGATTGACATTTATATATTGCTCTTGCACTCTGTAACCTTGTTCAATTCATGTAGCAATTCAAGAGGTTTTAAAGATACCTTGAGATTTTCTATGTAATAATTATGTCATTTGCAAATAGAAACAGATTATTTCTTCCTTTACAATTTATGTGCCTTTTATTTCATTTTCATTCCTTACTGCAGTGTCTAGAACTTACAGTACTATGTTGGAGTACTGTTTACCTTGTTCTGTTAGGGATGCTGTTAAATCACTATTAAATATGTTGTTAGTTGCACTGTTGTTTTTTTGTGATGTTTACCAAGTGTTAGAAGTTCTTTCTATTCCTAACTTGCTGAGTGTTTTTTATTTTATCATGGATGGGTGTTGTATTTGTCAAATGTTTTTTCTGAATTGATTGATGTAATTGTATGATTTTTCCCCTAAATCTATTGATATAATAAACTACATTGGTTCATTTTCAAATGTTTAATCAGCCTTGCATACTTGGAATAAATCCCAGTTGGTTGTGGCATATAATTATTTTTGTTCAGTATGGGGTTCAGTTTGCAGGCACTTGTTGAGGACTTTTGTGTGTAAGTTCATGAGATATATTGATGTTTAGTTTTCTTTTGGGGGAGTTATTTTTTGTCCCTTTGTGGGATCAGACCAGTCTCATAAAATATATTTGAAAGTGTTCTCTCTTTCTGTTTTCTGAAGGTGTTTGTGTAAATTGGCATACATTTTTCCTTACATATTTGGTAGAATTCTCCAGTGAAGCCAGGGATGAAATAGAATATCACCGCAGATCCTGCAGCCATGAGAGAGTAAGACAGTGCTACCAAATGATGACTGTGGGATCTGTGGTGATAGTCCCTGTTTTGCTCTAGGTATTGGTGATTTGTGTCTTCTCAGTTTACCTTTGTCAGATATTGTAGGCTGAATTGCGGCCTCAAAAACAATTTCTACTTTGAACCTCAGAATGTAACCATATTTGGCATGAGGTCTTTGCAGATGTAATTACAGTGAGACTCTTGAGATGAGATCATCCTAGATTTAGATTGGGCCCAAAGTGCAATGACTTGTTTATTATTCCATTGGAGAGTGTGGTTTAATTTCCAAGTGTTTATCTTTTAAGTATTGATTTCCAGTTTTATTCTACCATTGCTAGAGAATAAATATACTTTCTATGGTTTTGATTTTTTAAACTTTGTTGAGGTTTCTTGTATGGTGCAAGATACGGTCATTCTTGAGTAATATTTCATGAACTCTTGAAGAAATGTATGTTCTGCTGTATTATTCTACTGTTGAGTCACTCTGAAACTGGATCCCCACTGTGCCAGAGGCTGTGGGCATGCTGGCTTTGTGTGCTCTGAGCACCTCTGAGCTGCCTGTGGTCACAACCTCTGGGTGACAGAAGCTGGCAGGAATTTCCTTGCCATCACCCCAGCCCAAGCACACTGCCGGTGGCCAGTGGCCAGTGGCCAGCTTTCACCCTGCCCTGGAGCAAGCTCCTGCAGTGGAGGCAAATCCTGAACTCTACATGGCTCCTGGCCCAGGGCCACTGGGAGGAGCAATGGGCCCCACTGGGGCAATTCTGGAGCTGTGGTTCCCTGGATCCAGAGGTAGAGAGATCCACAGAACACCAGGCCAACATGGTTGGCTCCCATCAACAGCCGGCCCTGCAGTAACTGGGAACGGTGTCCCATCATTGCTGTGAGGCTTCCTGAATTGTTAAACACAGCCAGCTGAGGGGAGCCTGGTACTGGGTGTCTTTAGCTCCACTGAGTGTGGCTTTGGAGTCTTCTCTGACCTTAGCGTAGGTTGGGTCTAGGTGGGAACCAGGTTTTTCCCTTTTGAACTCTGTGCTGGGATCATAAATTAAGCAATCAGATTGGAGTTCTCCAGCTGTCAGTCAAGGGCTGAAGTTCATTATACAGACTGAAAATGGAGCAAGTTTGATTGGTGCTTATCAATCTGATCAAACAGTTAGGAATTTAAAAACAGCCCAATCAAGCTGGGAACCCTGAAGAGAATATAAGCAAAACAAGCAGACAGATTTATTCATTCAGTAGGTGGTCTCCAAAGAAGAATCATTGAGCAGATGACCTCTGGGAACTCCAAGGCCTATGTAGAACTCTAGACCTCCAGAGTCCCTGTCGTTGCACCTGCTTCTGGCCTTGCTTCTGACTTTGTATGCAAAGATCACCATTGGCCTTGGACCGGTGTCTCAATGAGCTGTTTGCCGTTGGTTCAGCATGTTCAAGAGAGGCTCCAGATCACAGGCTTCAGATGTTGCCTCACATGGTAGAGGGGTTAGGGAGCTCTGTGGGATTTTTGGTATAAGAGACTAACACCATTCTTGAGGGCTCTTCCCTCATAACCTATCACCTTTCAAAGTCCCCACCTATCAATACAGTCACCTTCAACAGTTAAGATTTCAACATAAATATTTGGGGAAAATACAAGCATTCAGGCCATAGCATTACTGTAAATATACTGGTCTTAAAATGCCAACTGAAAGACAATTTTTAGCAGAATTCTTTGTGAGATATTGATATGAACCCATGGCAAACAGCTCATTGAGACACTGGTCCAAGGCCAATGGTGATCTCAGCATTCCAACCCTAAAATTGTGATCAATAAATTCCTGTTGTTTATAAGCTACACAGTCTGGTGTTTTGTTACAGCAGCTCGAATAGGCTAAGATAATTATTGATGTTAAGGCTTAAATTTTCCATTTGCTGCTTGTTTTCTGCTGGGTTTTCTATTGTTTCTTACTCCTGGCTTTCTTTCCTGACTTTCTTGTGAGTTATCTCAATATAACTTTAGGATTTTTGTCTTGATGGATTTCTAGTCTTTTGACTGCATCTAAAGTTTTAAATTTAGCTTTCTTTGTGACTGCTCTAGGAACTACAATGTGCATATGTAATTTATCCTAACCCCCTTGTATCAGACTTTTCCATTTCAAATGGATATAAAATCTGTATTTCCATTTAGATCCCTCAATTATCCTCACTATTTAAATATATTTGTCTTAAGTATGTCTTTTGAGTTGCTGATCATCAATCAGAAGGAGTTATAATTTTTGCTTCAGCCATTAAAAGTGACTTAATAAATTAATGAGAAATAGATTAATAGTTTTGTTTTTATCCATTCTAATGTTTTTCTTTTCCATCTGGATTTCTAAGCCCTCTTTTGTTCTGTTTAGAGAATTTCCTCTGGTCATGCTTAAGGATAGATTTGCAAGTAACAAATGTTGTTAGTTTTCCTTCATCTGAGAATATCGTAATTTCCTATTTATTCTTTTTATTTTTAAAAGATTTATTTATTTATGCATACAAGCTGGGGTACAGGCCAGAGGCATGGGGCAGAGAGAGGGTTCACCAGAGACAGAGTGAGGAGCAACACAGGCAGATGGATGGAAATACACTGCTGAGGGGAGCAGTGGGCAAGGCAGGAGAGGTCTGCCACGCCATGTGGGAATCTCCCTGTCCAGGGCATCGAACTCGCATTGCTGCTGCCAGCAGTTCCACAGCGCAGCACCTAACCACTGCGCCACCAGGGAGGCCCCCTCCTATTTATTCTTGAAGGATATTTTCACTGGATATAGAATTCTGGATATATAACTCTTTTCCTATAAAATTCTTTTCTTTTGGTTTTTGAAAAAATGTTTCTCCTTCTGGCTTCAGAATCTTGTTATCACAGGTTTTCCCCTTATAAGTAAGGGATCATTTCTTTGACTGCTTTCAAAATTTTTCTTTGTCTTTAGTTTTCAGAAATTTAATTATTCAATTTAATTAATTCCCATCATCTTATTTTACCTCATTGATGCTGGGTGGGGGTGGAGGCTTAGCTCCCTAATAGCATGCTGACATAGGGGTGATTTGAAATACTGCTTCACACTTGTTGCAGCTTGCAGCCCTGGGGGTGGGGGTGGAGGGCCAACTTACTTCTGTAACCCACTGATACTCTTATCATGGGAGAACTGGAGCATACTGGGGGAATTGGTACTACTGGGTGGAAGATGGAAGATCAGTTGCCTATATGGTTCTTAAACACTAACCTGGTAAAAGAATACTATTTTTTGGTTCTGCAGGGCAGAAGATGGAAGATCTGTTGCTCTGTTAATCCTACCAGTATCATATGGTATATAAATTGTAGGATTGCCTACTTCTATACAACAGAAAGATAAACCCAGTCTTTTCAACACCATAGTGGAAATCTTAGTTAATACAAAATGATAAGAAAAGGAAATAAAAGGTATAATGATCAGAATGAAAGAAATAGAACAATCTTTGTTCATAAGTGATATAATTGTTTATGATGTAATTGTTTCTAATTACAGCAAGATTGCAGGATATGAGGTTAACTAATGTATAAAAATCAATCACTTTCCTCTATACAGCAATGAACAAGTAGAATTTGAAATTAATAATATAAAACCATTTTTATTAGCAGCTTGCAAAATGAAATACTTACGTATAAAACTTACAAATTAGGTACAAGATCTGCATGAAAAATACTAGAAGATTTTTGAAACACATCAAATAAGAACTAGGTAAATGAAAAGGGGGAGAGAGAGAGAGTCTATGTTCATTAAGAGCTGAAATCATCAGTTGCCAGTTCTTACCAACTTAAGCTACACATTCAATGAAATCTCAATAGAAATTTAATTAAATTTAATAATTAAATTTCAAGAAATTCCAGCATCTACAAATTCTTATTCTGTAGATCTCAACAAACCAAATGTAAAATTTATATGACAAACGAAAGACCCATAATAGCCGACTCAGTATTGAAGGAGAAGAACAAAACTGGAGAACTGACAATACCTGACTTCAGAACTTACTGTGAAGCTACAGTAATCAACACACAGTGAGGTATTGTTGAATGAAGAGACGAAACATCATTGGAACAAAATAAACAGCTCTGTTCCAGAAATAGATCCCTATCAATATAGTCAACAGATCTTTGATAAAGGAACAAAAGCAATACAATGGAACAAAGATAGTTTTTTCCAACAACTGATCTTGAAACAAGTGGACATCGACATGCAAAAAAAGAAAAAAAAAGAATCTAGAAGGAGACTTAACCCCTTCACAAAAATTAATTCAAAATGGACCATAGACCTAAATTTCAAAAACTATAAAATTCCTACAAGATAACATACGAGAGAACCTAGTTCACTCTAAGTGTGCTTTGTCATTATATCTAGGATTCTTATATTCCTTCACATAATACTGATGTTGATAGTAACTAGCTTTCTATGTAGTTCTCATTATTAAACTAAGAATGAGAACCAGTAACTAGTTTTTACACAAATAATGGGTATAGTGTAACATACCACACAACATAAATAGAAAAACTGGAATAAAAATATGAGGATAGAGGAAATATATACAAAAGACATACCAGCTGAAGCACTGCTATCCAAAAATATACAAAGAACTCTTACAATCAACTAAAGAAAATACTCAATTTAGAGCTCAACCAGGAGCGGAGAGAAGAGGAGGCGGCGCAGCAGGGAACGGAAAAAAAAAAAAAAAAGAAAATACTCAATTTAAAAAAAAGTATTGGGGCTCCCTGATGGCGCAATGGGTTGAGTCTCAGCACTATGAAGCTATCCGCAGCCACTGCAACACGAGTTCGATCCCCAGCCAGGGAGCGTCCCACATGGCACAGCAGACCTCTCCTGCCTTGCCCACTGCTCCCTTCAGCAGTGTATTTCAGTCAATCTGCCTGTTATGCTCTCCTCACTCTGTCTCTGATGAATCCTCTCACCACCCCACATCTCTGGCTTACACCCCAATTCTTGTATGCATAAATAAATAAATCTTTAAAAAATGAAAAAAATATATTGTATTGAAGGGCTTAACTGATACCTCACCAAGTAAAATATGCATAAATATTAAGCATATGAAAAGATGTTCCACATCATATGCCATCTGGGAAATGCAACTTAAAATAGCAACAAATCACTGCACACTTACTGGAATGACCAAAATCTGGTACATGTGCAACACCAGATGCTGGTGGAGATAGGAAGCAACAAGTACGATGCATTCATTGCTAGTGGAAATGTAAAATGGCCAGCCACTTTGAAAGACACTTCAGGGGTTTCTTATAAACCACACATACTGTTACCATAAGATCCAGCAATTGTGCTCCATAGTTCTTACTCAAAGAAGTTGAAACTTTAACATTCATGCAAAAACCTGCACATGAATGTTTATAGCAGCTTTATTCATTTTGTCAAAACTTGAAGGCAATCAAGATGTCCTTCAATAGGTGAATGAATAAACTGGAATATTCAGACAATGGGTGGCTATTCATTGCTAAAAAGAAATGAGCTTTATGTCATGAAGAATTTTGGAGGAGTCTTAGCAGGCATTACAGAGTGAAAGAAGACAATCTGAAAAGGCTACATGCTACATGATTCCAAACTCTGTGTTCTGGAAAATGCCAAATAATGAAGTCAGTGAAAAGATCAGTAGTTTCCAGGGGTTGGGGAGGAGAAGTAAAAACAGCAGAGCACAGAGGATTTTTTAGGACAGTGAAAAATACTCTGTATGATACCATAATGTGGATACATGTCACTAAACATTTGTTCAAACCCACAGAATATACCAGAGAATGAGCAGTAATGTAAACTGTGGGCTTTGAGTGATAGTGATGTAATAATGTAGTTTCATTAATTGGTGGGGGATATTGATATTGGTGGGGGAGGCTATGCATGTGTGGGGCAGGAACATGAGGTCTCTACACCTTCTCAATTTTGCTCTGAACCTAAAAATAGATGCTGATTAGAATGACTTCTTAAGGTTCTTATGAGGTTGACTGATAGATGAAAAGCATGTTGCTCTGTATTATCATGTAGGAAGCCCTCAATAACTGCTAGCCATTACAATAAATAATATGATATAGCAGTAAAACCGTGCAGGTAAATGCCAACTGGGTAATACAAAGTATAATGGGAATCAGCACAGAAAGCTGAAGTAGTGAAGAATGGTTTTGTGCAGGAAGTGGGCCTTGTCTGGCCCTTAAAAATAAAGATCAAATCTTAGACAAGGCTCAAGGTGGCAATGGGGGAGGAGGGCTGTAGTGTTTAAAACACACAAGACATAATAAGCCATGGTAAAGAGTTTGCAAATTGTAATGCAGGCTTGAAAAACAAACAAAATTATTTAGATGATCCAAGAAGTCTTATTGAGACATGATAACAATGTGGTAGACTAGATGTCCTGAAAAATATTCACCTAAAAGTCCCTAAAAATGTTTGATTAATTTTTCAAAGTCTTTTAAAAATATGCAGTTAAGTTTTCAAAAAAGGAAATCTTCAAATTCCAAAAAGTTTGAAAAGGATGGATATAGTGAAGTGAGGAACACTGAAGCCAGCAGCTGTTCTATGGGCATTTGTCAGTCTTGCCAGCCTGGAACATTGATATTAAAGGCAGTATATGGGTGACAGGCAACAAAGGAAGTGAGAGATTCCCACATAAACCTGACGTACCTTCTTCAGTGGATGACCTAAACAAGAAGCCTGCCCTCTAGATGGGACTTGCTCCTGCTCCATGGGAAGAAAATCTGCCCTCTTTTGGCTTTGCTTCAGAGATAAAAAACATCCTTGAGAAATCATAACCACAGGTAGTTCCTAAGGAAGAGTATAACTCAGGTTCACACTGACCCATGTAATTTGATAAGATCAAGAATTTAGTCCAAAATGAACCAGGGTTGACGGTGCCTGAGTTAGGTGGCAGATGTAAACTTAAATTCTCTCTGATGTAATGTTCTGTAAACCCAGGCCTCAAAGAATTCCTTTAGCTGAAATTACAGAGAATGTGAATTAAAAATTTAAAAAATCAATGAACACATGAGAAAATAAGGTACCATGAGTGATAAACAACAAAGCAACGAACAAAAGAACCACACCAGGGCCCCCCTGGTGGCGCAAGGTGTTGAGTCTCAACACTATGAAGCTATCCAGAGCCACTGCAGCATGAATTCGATTCCTGGCCAGGGAGCTAACCCACATGGTGCAACAGACCTCTCCTGTCTCATCCGCTGCTCCCCTCAGCAGTGTACTTCAGTAGATCTGCCTGTACTGCTCCCTGCTCTGTCTCTGGTGAATCCTCTCATCTCCTGCACCCCTAGCCTAAACCTCAGTTCTTCTGTGCATAAATAAATAGATCTTTAAAAAAAGAGAGAGAACCACATCAGACATTAGAATGAGCACATATGTAGTGTGCAATTATTATGTTGCATATAATTATTATGTTGAATATATTTGAAGAAAAGAATTATTAAAGAAAGAGTAAGGGACAAGAGACTTCAAAATGATCAGGCAGATTTGAAAAGGGAGAGTGATGGGAGAGGAGCCTGCAGAGCAGATAGAGGCATTACTGTGAGGAACTCGAAGTGGCAGGTGAAGGACGTGGGGTTTTGAATAAAGACACAATGGAACCACTGGAATCCTCACACAATAATACGAACCCATGTTAGGTGGGGTTTACTAGGACTAATCTGATGGCATATGCAGAAAGGACTAGAAGGTAGAGGGTGCCATAAGAGCAACTGGAAATTCCATGGCAGGAGTGCCAGTAATCCTGAGAGCTTAGAATGGAAAGAATGTGTGGAATAGGGAGAAGCGTCATGATTCAGAAATCAACAGGATTTTGTGCCTGGACATCAAGGAGTAGGGACGATTCTAGTCTAAGACTTTGTCTCTGCTTACCGTTTTGTATCCCCTCCTTCTAGAACGTCCCCAAACCCAAATTCTTGGGTCCATCTTCAGCTTCCACTCAGTATCTCTGACCTGGGCTTGAGCAATGTGTGGGCAGAGGTAGGTAAGAGACCTTCAGGAGTCATCAGGATGACTTAGCCTCCTACGAACTAAAGCTATACAGACTTCACACAATTCCACTGACAGTGGGCTAATAATAATTGCATATTAAATATTAATATCTTTAAATCTTTTAAAAAATCAATATTATAAAGCACTTTTACACACACTGTCCCATTTAATCTTTGAAGCAATCTTTTTTTATATACAAAAGGCAGGTTTATTATGAAAAGGGAGAGAAAAGTAAAAGACACTTGCACAGGCACAAGCAGGCAGAAAGAACTGCCCCTGAAAGGGACAGGTTTGTTAGAAGAGAGGACCGCATGGGCACAGGTGGGCAGCCTTGGGAGGCACTGCCTCTGCTGCTTTGCAAGGAGAAGGTTGGTGAAGTGAAACACCTGTAAGGTTGCAGGCGGGCAGGAGAACTGCAACTGAAGCAATCCTTGAAGTAGGTTAAGGGTCAGTGATATAAAGGGAGATCCCTGAGTTACCCAAGTCATTTGGCGGTGCAGCTGGGACTAGACTGCCTCGAACTGTTAATTCTTCCACATCTTGGAAGTGGAGATCTAAAGATGGAACCTATTGGTTTTTATTGTGTTCCAAATATCTCTGTGTCCTCACATGGATACAGGGCATAAAAGTTAGGGAAGTTGCTGGAAACTTTAGTTCTAGCTGGTTCACAGCTATAAAGATGAAATTGTGTGATGCAATGCATTTTGCAATTTCTCTGATGTTTTTGATCATAAGCACACAGAATATGGGGGAAGGTCGAAAGAGGGCAATGGCGTTGCTTAGAGAGATACAGTTGTAAACGGGGATAGCAGCTGAGTTTCAGACACTAATTTTTTTGGTGCCCTATGCTGTTAATTAGACATTTCTTTTCAACCTGATTGACAGTGTATTTTAATGAAGAAATAACAGAGCCCATGTGAGCCTGGCAGTGTACTCTTTCTTACAATTTACAAGCTGAACTTCCCTTGGCAACCTACATCTGGTTTGCTCTGCTAGTAAGTCTGTCAGTAGAACAATGTATAGGCTCTTTCATTTCAATAGGTTTGCTGTTATTAAAGCCTTCTGCATTTTCCTCAGCTTAATTCATTAGGGCTGTTAAATTACTTTCCTTAAATTAAAAAAAAAGCAGTTTTGACTAGTCTGAGTAAAACAGGATAATATGGAAAAGGCTATATGTTAAACATTTGATAGTGGAGGCTTCATGGAATGTTTTTTTTTTTTTAAGTATTTTTTCCCCTTTAATTGGGATGTTTCCTGGGAAATTAGAATAAATCCTAATGGATCTCCTAAGCCTCCTGTGACCAATTGGAAGCAGAAGGTCCCCATACATTAAATGCTCTGACCACCTAGGATTGCTGCTCTTTGACAGGAGTTTCTGGAACACTTTATTTTTTAAGATTTCACCTTTGTTTTATATTTGCAAACAGAATTAAAAATGAATACATCTTTTGTTTTTTATTTCTACCCAGGTGAAAATGTCTATCTCTACCATAGACTAATAGGGACCCTTTCTTTTCGTAGATGAACCGGCTTGACCAGGAATGACAGTCAGGGAAGCTGTACATTCCCCCAACCTAATGGTTGGGAGCTGCGCTGAACCTACAAATTGGGGGTTAAGTGACTCCAGTAGAGGGCTATAAAGGCAGAGAGCCAAGCATTACAAGTTTCTCCTCCAGGAAAATGGAAGCCATTTTAAAAATTCCGGGAATTGCTTGGAACTTGCAGTATTCTTAAACAAAGGACCTTTGTACATTCAGAATTAGCAAATTTGGGAGAGGAAAAGACTCACACCTCACCTGCCTCCCTTCCCTTAGTCTACTGCCACTGCTTTGTCTAGATCAATTGAAAAGACCCCCACATTTGAGGTCTAACCACAGTCCCACATTTTTGAGGAAGGCAAAGGGGTGTTACACCTTATTAAGGATTCTGCCCATGTGCTATTTCCAGGTGTTTTCCCACCTGGTTTTCATGATATTCAGTTCTGTATTAAAGTTTTCTTAGGTAGGAAAAATGCTTGAATTCATGCTTCGTGCAAACCTTCTATTGCTGAAGAAGAAAATCAGAACAAGAATAAATTTAAAACCTTACTCACATCTTATTAGTCAGAACTGACTCACATGACTGCTGCTGGATGCAACGGAAAGCGAGTGATTTCTGGGTCTGGTGCTGCCCCAAAATTGTGAGGTGATAGTAAGAAAAAAGGAGAGAATGGATATTGGATGGGCACTAGTAGGCTCTGCCAACACATAGTCTTTTTGAAATTGGAGCATTTCTGAGGCTAGTTGCTATGAAGCAGTTACAACAGCCCCAAGCTGTTGTAAAATTCTTATTAGTTCTTTGTTATTCAGTAATATAAGCTCATTGTTACAATTTTTAAATTAGAAAATCCAATAGAGAAAAAAATGCCTTTAATATTATGTAGAAATAACCAGCGTTAACTTGAGGCATATTTTCTTTAAATGTGGACACACATACATACTTTTTTTGGTATAAAATTGGACTGATTTAATTGAAATAACTTCATTTTTTATTCTTGGCATTGCCATATTACATGCTGGATTCTAAAACAAAATGTTGGTTTAACCTTACCCAACCTGAAGGGATGTTAGTCTGTTTGAACTGACAAACAGATGTTTTCTCTCTCTCTCTCTCTCTCTCTCTCTCTCTCTCTCTCTCTCTCACTCTCTTTCTTCACATGCTCGCTCTCTCACACACATGCACGTGGGTAGCATCCCACTTGAATAAGAAGGCACTCATTTTTGGCTGATTACTTATTTACTTATTTAATATTTTACTGTAGTAAGAATACTTCACCTGAGATAGCCTCTTAACGTATTTTTAAATATACAGTGCAGTATTGTTATGCATAGTCATAATGGCTATACAGCAGATCTGAGAACTTTTTCATCTTGTATAACTGAAATTTTATTTCTGTTGAATAGCAACTTCCCATTTCTCCCATTCTTCAGTCCTGGCAACCACAACTACATCCTTTGCTTATATGATTCCATGTGCATGAGTTAGAATCATATAGGGTTTGTTCTTCTGTGACTAGGTTATTTCACTTAGTATTCAAGTCCTTTGCCCATTTTTTAATTGGGTTGTTATTGTTTTTATTTATTTATGCATACAGGAACTGGGATGTAGGCCAGAGGTGTGGGGTGGTGAGAGGATTCACCAGAGACAGAGTGGGGAGCAGAACAGGCAGATCGACAGAAATACACTGCTGAGGGGAGCAGTGGGCAAGGCAGGAGAGGTCTGCTGTGTTATGTGGGAAACTCCCTGGCTGGGTATCGAACATGTGCTGCAGTGGATCTGGATAGCTTCATAGTGGTGCACTTAACACTTTGTGGTCCGCTCACATATTAGTACGTGTTTTTGTCACCAGTATCAGGTGGCTGCTCACGTATTAATACGTGTTCATCTAGTCTCTGGTTTTTCACACCATGGTGGATTTATTTGGAACTATTAGGGCCTATTTCTTTGATTGTACTCAGTCTAGAAGCTTTACACATTGTTTTGGTGAAAGTGTAAGATGTTTTATGAGAGATATTACAGTTTTTTTAATATCCAGTAGTTCAGGAGTTGTGTGTGTTTTATTGAATGCTTATACCATTCATGTGGTGGCACAGAAAATGGCCGGCCCCAAGGGCTGGTAAATTTAAAGGGCACCAGCACACAAAGTGTTAACCCGTTATGCCACCAGGGAAGCCCTGGGTTGTTATTTATTCCCAACATATTTAGGAGTTCCTTATCTATCTTAGAAATAAATCTCTTATCAGATCTATTGTTTGCAAATATTTTCTCCCATTTTCAAGTTGTCTTTCTACTCTACTGATTCTTTCCTTTGTTATTCAGAAGGTTTTAAATTTTATGTAGTCCCACTTGTCCATTTATTTTGTTTCTGTGGCCTGTGATTTTGGTGTCATATTCAGGAAGTCATTGCCAAGACCCATGTCATTAGCTCTCCCCTAGATATCCCTTTAAGATTCAGACTTCAGTTCCACATATATTGAGACCTTGAGTTATCATCTAAGATGAAATTGGAGAGCAGGATTTGAATCTCTCTGTTTCATGTTCCAAGGACTGAGGGCTGGCATGAGTGAGGGTTTCTGGGGACCAGGACTTGTGTCAGAAGAATGACCAGAAGTGAAGAGTGTGTTTCAAGCAGGAGTGGAAAAGGGCTGAGGAGGGGGACAGATCAAACACCAGGGAAGTCAACAGCTGTCCACAATGGAGTGGGGAGACCAGGGCCAGGGAAGGTGGATGTGTCTCTCAGCCCAGGCAGGTCTTGGGGAGCCAGGTTGCTGTGTTGAAGGCTCTGGGCTTATGGGATAGGGGCGGGGAGCTCTCCTCCATGCAAAGTTGTTGGGCCAAATAGTGATTCCATTTATGAATGTCTAATTGTGAACATCTGCCCATTGACTCTTACACAGTCTGCTGTAGTTAGTGTAACCTTGGCATTATCGCATTTTTGATGTTTATATGCAAGGGTCATCTGCTTTGAAGTTACTTTAACAATGCTGTTGTGGGCACTTTCTAGATTTTCAAAGGAATTTCATGTGCTCACACATTTGACTCATGAGCTCCCTGATACAGAAGGGTCTCCATTTCTCTGCTGAGGAAACTGATGCACAAAGAAGTTCAATTGCTTGCTCAAGGCTTCCTGCTGTCAGGTCAATGAACAGGTTATTGTTTATAGAGAGAGTTATTCCTAAAAGGCCAGGCTTTGTGATGATGAAGATTGGCCAAATCTATTGTCAGGGACTCTCCCATTGGGACTATTATTCCCCATTCCTTCTTCACAAGTAGGGTAGTTTCACCTTATCTGCCATTGAGTGCCAAGATGCCACTCTGAACTACATGGTGGTGGCAGAGTAGGTTGGTGCTTGGCAGATAAGGGTCTCTTCTTCCAAAAATTAGAATAATGATGCCTAACCCACATTAAAAGTGAACATTAGAAAACAATGATATGAAGTCAATTTACAAACTAATAATGTTATCCAACTCTAAAAGTAGATTCATAATGACTATTTTTGTTGTCAGCAATACCATTAAAAATCTAATAATTACTAAACACATGTTATGTGTTAGAAAGTGTGCCTCTAGTTATATGTGGATGATCTTATTTAATTTGCAGAATAACCACATTATATATGTATTATTATCCCCATTTTTTATAGATGAGGATCCAGTAGCAAGGTTAAGTAATTTGCCCAAAGTCCCAGCTGCTAAGTTATAGAACCAGACCTATAACCCACTTCTATCTAATTCAGAATCCTTTTCTTCTAGCTAATCCAGTTATGATTATTTTATGCATTTCCAGCTCCTGCCTTATTCAGGTTGTCTTCCTTGAATGCTTTCTAACTTGTTAATGTCTATTTTAAAACTTATTACTTATAACCATAAAGAAAAAAAACTCCTAAAATATGGCCTAAAGAATATATAACATATGGCATCAAAGAATACAATGGTGGGGCCTCCCTGGTGGCGCAGCGGTTAAGTGCTGCGCTGTGGAGCTGTCGGCAGCGGCGACGCGAGTTCGACGCCCGGCCGGGGAGAGTCCCACATGGCATGGCAGACCTCTCCTGCCTCGCCTGCTGCTCCCCTCAGCAGTGTATTTCTGATCTGCCTGTTCTGCTCCCCGCTCTGTCTCTGGTGAACCCTCTTGCCGCCCCATGCCTCTGGCCAGTACCCCAGCTTGTATGTATAAATGAAAAATAAATCTTTAAAAAAAAAGAATACAATGGAACCATCACCTTCTTGTTTGAAAGATTATGCTTTTATTAATACATCCCAACATTTTATTGGCTTTTTGAACAACTAGGACAACTGCTGGCTTATCTGAAAATTTGAAGTCTTCTAAATACTTTCAGTCCTTTTCTCTTAAACTGTTGTTAAACTTGATTTCCCCTATCCCATACTCATACAAATTAAATTGGATGTCAGTCTTTAATATGTTTCCTTGATTAAGGCCCCAGTCAGAGTGTGGAAACTCTTAAGGAATCAATAAAATATCCTTCTGCTGGGTGTTCTAAGCAAGATTCCCAAATGCTAATTATTATTGTTAAATGGGTGACTCATTTGAAAGAGTTTCCTTTTCAAGTTGCATTGCATCATGTGGGAACTATTTTAAATAGACCACCCTGTGCACAAACATTTTCATCTTTGAGCATTCAGGCACCACTTCTGTGTAGTAAGAGATTAATTGTCCTCTCCACCTAACAGAGGGGGCAACTTCACAGAGAGCAGAATGTGAGGGTTACGGCCAAGCCCAGAGCTCCTGGTTCCCCTCCTGGTTCATTTCCAAAGGGCTGGATTGTATCTCTTCATAAAAAGGAAAATTTATTAGGAGAGAAAAAGAGCTGTGCAAACCCAGGCCATTCATAAAAAAAGAGGATTCTTTAAAATAGGGTTTATAAAGGAGGGCAGATAGGATAAGAACTCAAATTTAAAAAATTTAAGTGCTGCTTTTTAACAAAGCAGGGAAAAACAAAATGACTTCCAAACAGTGCTGAAGAAGAAGAAACTGTGAATGTGTATGAATACAAGGTGGAGAAAAATAGGACCTTGGCTTGTAGAAAGTGAGTTGTGCACGAATTCTAGTTAACTGGTTAATTTGCAGCCCAATAAGAACAATATAAATTTCACTGTTTGGAGAAGGGGAAAATCTCTTCTTAGAAAAACAAAAAACCAAAGCAAATCTTCACCTCTCCATGCATATTTTTCTTCTCTGCAGTGATGAAAGTGTTTGCACTAATTTTCCAGGGAGACCAGAAAATATGTATGGTGTGTTTTGTCTCCAGTGGCATCCTGGGTCACTGAGCACCGTCATTCAATGAGATTTGTTGATGGATAGATGGAAGAATCGAACCTTTCAGCATTAGGGGGAAAAAAGTAACCAGCACTCAGCGTCTATAGGAGCCCTTATTAAAAATAATTTGAAACGTTAAATGTATAAGCTATAGAAAACTCCATGCCATGGGACCAAACACCAACACTGTCACTGAGGACAGGCCAGTTCCATTAAGCCTCTTTGGATAAGATGTTTCTAGAAGCTGAGTGACAAAAGCAGAGTGTTCCACGTCATTACTGAATGGAGCAGATTTGGGCTCTCCACATCAATTGTGTGCAGAAAGAAAGGCCCAAACTGCTAACCAGGGTTACCAGGAGAACTGGTGGGCTGCGGAGTGCATGGGGAGGGCTGGCTGCGGGGGAGGGGAAAGGAATTCTCTCTCTGCTCCTAGGGGAAATTTCTCCACCAGCTCATATCCAGCTTTGTGCAGAAAAAGGATGCATCCAGTAACCCCCTCCAGTTCCCAAGGGAATAGGAGGCAGCTTGAGCCCTCTCCCTTGGTTCCTCTTGGTCCATTGAACACAGAGGCCTCTTCCCTGGGGCTGGGGTGAGACCCCAGGCCATACCCCACATGGCCCGTTGCACCTCAAAAGGCCAGTCTTCCCCTCAGTGCAGACCCCAGGTGGAGTCAGTCATTTTCCCTGATCTGTAAGATGCTGAGAGTGGAGTGAGCGAGGGTGGAAGGCGAGGATACGACATAACCTGAAGCGGGCACAGGAGACAGAACTAGGAGGATGGAGGATGCTCCCACTGTTCCCTGAACCCTCCCACATGCCAGACCTGTGTGCAGTGCTCCCAGAAGTCCCCTCACTCACCCTTATTTTACACAGGACAGGGAGCCTCAGGGACAGTAAGGAATTTGCAAAGACGTGTCCTATGGGTGATAAATCAAAATGACAGCCTGCCTCTCTCTGAGTCACATCGTCAGGAAACTTTGGGATTCACTTTGGCTCAGAAAAGCACCAGGACCAGGCCTTAGGAAGTAAGTCAAAGCTTTAAATGCGACGGCTTTATTTCTGCACTGAGAGGGATGATCTCGTAGGGTCTACAAACCTTACCATCCAGGATCACTCTGGATGCCCTAATTTAGGGCAAAGTTTAAGTTAGACCTTATCCTGGTTGCTATCCTGGGAAGCTGACTCTGAGGAGATTTGGGTTCTAGAGTTCTGTTAAGGTATCTCAGGATCAAAATATGTATAGGGGAAGGGGGAAGTAGGATCAGGCAGGAAGAGAGGCTGGTCTGCAGGGCAGTGCAACAAAGGCCTCAGGCAACCTCACTGGCCTCTCTAGACAAGACCCTCAAAGGGTCTTTTTTTACCTCTATCCCCCTAATCACAGGTTGTGAGCTGGTCCATGTAAGGGTTTGGGAACTTAGCAAGAATCTTTTGAGAAGAATGCAAATCATAAGTAGGGACTGTGTTGAGCGCTTTGAGTAGCCAACTCTCAGTACAGCTGAAGGAGCTTGTGTCTCAGTCATGGAGCAAACTCTGAGTGACAGAGCCACTATATAGCTGTTCAAAAATTCCAAAGCCAACAGACCAAGATGGGATGTGTGGAACCAGACCAAAAAATAGGTTTGTTTTTTTTTGTTGTTCAAGCTGGGGTACAAGCGGGGGGCGGCAAGAGGGTTCACCAGAGACAGAGCGGGGAGCAGAACAGGCAGATCAGAAATACACTGCTGAGGGGAGCAGCGGCCGAGGCAGGAAAG
>PVIJ01011457.1:0-54577 GCA_004024925.1 Scalopus aquaticus
GTGTATTCAATTTTTGGGGGGTGAAGTGATCGATAGATATCTGTTAATCCCATGTGGTCTAGGTCCTTATTTAGAGCTTTAATGTCCTTGGTTACTTTTTGTCTTCTTGATCTGTCCAGTAGAGAAAGTGGGGTGTTGAAGTCTCCTACTATGTATGTATTTTCTTTAATGTCTGTTTTCAGGGATGATAATAATTGTCCGATATATTTTGGTGCTCCTTCATTTGGGGAGTATATGTTGATGATTGTTATATCCTCCTGTTTTATTGTCTCCTTTATCATGATGTAATGACCAGCTTTGTCTTTTTTTACCTTTTTAAGTTCGTAGTCTATTTTGTCTGATATAAGTATAGCTCTTCCTGCCTTCTTTCTTGGTCCATTTGCTTGTAGGATTGTTTTCCATCCTTTAACTATTTTTTTTCATGACTTTTTTATTGTTATTTATGTCTTTTACATTTTGTATTCCCCCTGGGCAGCCAACCACCAATTCACCCGTGATCCATCTCCATGGTCCCCTGTATTCTCATCTTTTAACTATTAATCTCTGTTTATCTTTCGCAAGTAAATGTGTTTCTTGTAGACAGCAGAAGGTTGGGTTCTGTTTTTTGATCCATCCTGCTATGGTGTGTCTTTTAATTGGTGTGTTTAGTCCATTTACATTTAGAGTTAATACTGATATACTGTCATCCATATTTGTCTTTTTTTTTTTTCTTTGCCATTTTGTGATTCTAATCCTTACCTTATTCCGAATTTCCTGGTCTTTCCTCTGTTGGTTTTGTCTTCATGGTGTCTTGTAGTAAGTTTTGGAGTGGGGTTTTGGTAGTGATGAATTTCTGTAATTTGCTGTTTGTCTGAGAAGGTCCATATTCTTTCTTCGTAGAGGAAGGAGAGCTTTGCAGGGTATAGTATTTTTGGTTGACATTTGTTGGCATGTAGTATATTACATTTGTCTCTCCATTCTCTTCTTGCCTTTAATGTTTCTTCAGAGAAATCTGATGTCAGTCTGATTGGCTTTCCTTTGTAGGTTATTTGTTTCTTTGTCCTCGTCATTTTCAATATATTTTCCTTGTCTTGAATTCTCTATAGTTTTACTATCATATGTCTTGCTGTTTTTTTTTTTTCTTTCGTTGTAATAATTTGGAGATCTTCTGGCTTCCTGTATATCGATTTTTGTTTCCTTTTTCATGTTTGGAACGTTCTCTTCAATTATCTCCTTGAGAAGTTTCTCTGTTCCTTTTTCTCTCTCCTCTCCTTCTGGGATTCCTATGATTCTGATGTTTCCTTTTCTCATAGTGTCAGATAGTTCCTGAAGCTTTTCCTTATTCTTTTTCCTTCATTTTTCTTTTTCCTTTTCTGTCTTGGTTCTTTCAGTATCTTTATCTTCCAGAGTGCTTATTCTTCCCTCCATGTGTTTTAATCTACTTTTATGGCTCTCTACTAATGTTTGTAAATCCTCTATTTCCTTCATTTTCTTCTTTATGGATTCATTCTCGTTTCTCAGTTCTTCATTTATATTCCTCAGTTCATTGTTCTTTTCATTTAATTCTATTATTTTTTTTATTATGGCAATTCTGAATTCTTTATCTGTTAGCAGATGTAATCTTCTATGTCCATATTATTGGGTTCTGAAGAGGGATTTTCTTTCTGTGGTGTATTGTTTTGAGGGTCATTTGTAATTTTTTTTCTTCTTGTTGTTGGCCTTCTGCTTTGCTCAGATCGTAGCATTCCTGTGCTGTTGGTGCCAGCGGGCATGGTTCGTGGTTCTACTTGCTGAGGAGTGTTTGTTGTTTCCTAGTGTCTGAGTTGCCTTGGCTGTGGCTGGGTATCTCCCGGATTTTCTTTTTCCTATGCTGAATTTCTGTGTCTTGTGGCGTGTCTCCAATGTGTTTCTGGTTCCGGGTGGAATTATGGTAGAAAAAGGAGTGGTGGTTTGTAGTAAAAAAAAATATATATATATATATATATATATATATATATATATATATATATATATATATATATATATTAATAAAAAAATTAAAGTAGAAAAAAATATAAAAAAGATATTGTGTAGATGTAAACTTGGGGGGAGTTTTGTAGTCCTTTTGCTTTTAGGTTTTGGAGTTTCCGGGTAGGCCCCCTGCTAGGGTTCAACCCCCCCTTTCCAGTGTCAGATGTTACTGTTGACCTGTTGTCACTGCTGTCGTTTTACAGTTGCTAGTAGTCTTTCTGTTCTTTCTCTCTCTGCCCCCCTTTTATTTTTCTTCTTCCTCTCAGTGTTTGCCTGGGAGTTATCCCTGCCCCTGGGGTTATGTCTGGTGGGGAGGGGTCAAGAGTTCCTCATCTTAAGTTTCTTTTCTGCTGCTTGGGCCCCATTTCACCACAAGGGGGTGCAGGGGTGGAGGTTTTGGGCAGCTATTGGTCAGTGTTTCGCCTCCCCTAGGTTCTGGGGGGCCACTGTGCAACCTCCTAGAAGTTGGGTGTGGGGCCACGGCAGGGGGTGGGGGAAGGTCTATTTTCCTTTCTGTAGCCCTCCTGTATGCCAAGATGCAGACACTTTGTGGAAGAGGGTGTGGTTGGAGACAGTTCCAGCAGGAGCCCGTATCCCAGGTTAGGTTACTTCCAGTCAGGTTAGAGAACAGTAGAGTTCTCTAACATCAGCTCTTGGTGTTATGTTACAGAGTAGGGAGGAGATTGTTTGAGGTGGTCTCAGCAGTTTTCCGCAGACCAGTTTCTCAGGCCAATATATCACCTAGCAACCAGTGAGGGATTAGGACCCCGCAGGGCGCTGGCAGTTTGTCTTCCCCACTAAGTTGTTACCTAGCCCCAGGTGGGGGATGGAAAGCAGTGACCCTGGACCTTTCCTGCACTTCAGAGCTGCCACGCAGGGAAGAGAGGGGGCTCTTGGGGTGGGGAAGCCCACCCAGGAAGTGGGGAAGTGGGGCATGCTCCCCATTAGTTGGCCAGAGCCCTCCGACCCCACCGCGGTTTCTAACCTTGTATTCAGTGGTGCGCCATAAAGCTGGTTTGTCCGCCTCTCCTTTCTTTTGTTCCTCCGTGTGGGGTTCGGTGTCTTTTCTCTTTTTTTTACTCCGACTTTTCGGTTTATCTTTAAATCTAAAGCACCCACAGGGATGATTGTATTGTGTAGGGCATTCAGTTATTCTCAGATCAGCTCTCAAAATTAGGGATTTTTCTGTCCATAAATCTATATTTTGTGGGAGAGCCTAATCCTAGCGTCTGTTCGCCTCCATGTTTTGGGGGTGTGTTCATTGTTCTGAATTTGTTTTGCTTCTGTATCACTGGTCCTCTCTCCTGTTGAAGATCCACCTGCCATAACACAGCAACTGATGTTTCGGTACATCATTCACCAGCTCTTCAAGTTGCTCGCCCTTTAAATAGATATTCTAATTTAAATAATAATCCAAGAGCAATGCACTTGCTTTATAGTCAAGAACTTTGATCAATAAAGGAAGCTTTTTTTTTTTTTTTACTTGTTATAGCCCTGTAGCTCAGGCATAGAAATTACGTATGCTGCAGAGTAATTACCTTCCATAGTTGATAGAATTGGCCAGTTTTTTCTTTCAGTTTCAAATTACACTGGTCAACACTGAGACTGTTACTGACTTTAAAAGGCCCTAATCTGTAGTATCTTGGTGTGCTGAACATGAAGATAACCCTGGAAATTTTTTAATAGCTCTCGTTTTGAAGATATTTCATATAATTCATTTTATATCTTTCACCATGTAAATTTATCCAGTAGGACTGCAACAACATCCTAAATCAGCCTAGAATGATGTAATATTGCATCACATTGCATAATACCATCATGCACACATCATCCAGAGTTGATTGCATCATTTTCTGATGCAATGCAATACTACTGCCAGGCGGCTGCTGAAGTAAGCTTACGTCAGCAGTGCATTAGATAAAGCCCTGTGGGAAAGGTTGAGCATTGAAAATATTTCAGACTTTGTGCCAGACAGTTTAAGCTACTGTTCCATAGAACTGTTATTATTTTATCCATTTAGGCACAATACAGAACAGTCACGCCTCAAAAGTGCGTTAATAGCGTGGACAATTTCTGCTCTATTTGTGGGGAAGTGACATTTGCCAACCAGAAGAAAAGTATCACTTCTCAAGTGAAGAAGGCTTATCATCTTTACTTCGGGTGCAAGGTTGGTGACCAAGACAAGTCTTGGCCCCCACATCTGTGCTGTGCTACATGGACAACACAGCTTTCACAGCTCCATGGTGTGGAGAGAACCAAGCAGCCTCATAAAAGACTGTTCCTTCTGCTTGGTTCCTCCTCTTTCTAGTGGAATAACGATGCAAAAAAAGTCAAGAATAGTCTACCCAAACATTCCATCTGCATTGAGACCAGTTCCACATGGTGAGGGACTTTCTATTCCAGAAATTCCAGCACAATATTCTATTGATTCATCTGATGAGGACAAGGGTGAGACAACCTGTTCTTCTCCGGTTCCATCATCATGCAGTGATCCAGATTTTCACTGTGGAGCATCATCAACCTCACACAGACTAACACGGGAAGAACTAAACGACCTGGTTCGTGATTTGCACTTATCCAAGAACAAGGCAGAATTGCTAGGATCAAGACTCCAACAATGGAATCTTCTAGAAGAAGATGTCACAATTACTTTCTAGCGAAAGCGCCACCAGCTCTTGGAGCCTTTCTTCAGAAAGGAAAGTACTCTGGTATTCTGTTGCGATATTGAGGGCCTCATGAATACCTTAGAAATCACTCATGACCTGCAAGAATGGAGACTATTTTTAGACTCTTCGAAAGTCTTAAGGCTGTGCTTTTGTGCAATGGAAACCGTCTTCCATCTATTCCAGTAGCACATGCTGTCCACATGAAAGAGACATACGATAACTTAAAGCAGCTACTGAATTCCATTGAGTATAACAAGTACAGCTGGCACATCTGTGGTGATTTGAAGCTAGTTTCCCTTTTAATGGAACTGCAGCAGGCATATACAAAATACATGTGTTTCTTATGTGAGTGGGATAGCCGAGCAAGTGAATTGCACTACTTGCAGAAGGTATGGACTCACAGACAAAATGTAACAGTTGGAGAGAAGAATATCCAGCACCCAGCTCTGGTTGAGGCTCGCAAAATCCTGCTACCACTCCTTCACATCAAACTAGGTTTGATGAAGAATTTCCTGAAAGCCATGGACTGGACCTCGCCAGCTTTCCGATACCTGCATGAAAAATTTCCTGGACTTAGCAAAGCAAATATTAAAGAGGGAGTTTTCGAGAGCTCTCAAAGATCACTGGTTCAACAACTTGCTGCAGGGTGATGCAAAACAAGCATGGAATGCTTTTCACCTAGTGTCTACAAACTTTCTTGGGAATGTTAGGACAGAAAACTAAAAGGAACTAGCAGAAGACATGCTGATGCAGTATCAGAAACTTGGCTGCAATATGTCTCTAAAGATCCACTTACTTCATTCCCATCTGGATTTCTTCCCTGAAAACTGTGGTATGGTTAGTGATGAATATGGTGAACGTTTTCATCAAGATATCACATCAATGGTACAAAGATACCAGGGAAAATGGTCCACTGCAATGCTGGCTGACTACTGCTGGACGCTCCCCAGAGATGCTCCTGAACAGCTGTACAAGAGACAAGCGAAGGAATCTAAGAAGTAGTCTATGACTTGATTTTTTACAGGTATTAATCATAGGCCTATTACTTTTGACATGCATTTGATGATGTAAACATCAATTTCTTACAGATTACAAAAAAAACTAGATCCAAAATTAGAATTTGATTGTCATATTTGTGTTGAACACATACAAATTGATAGGAAATGACTAATTTTATTTCAGTAATATGACTTCTGTAAAAATTTGTTGCCCAGTGTTATTTGAGGTATACTTCCCCAGTGATCATAAAATTTTGGAGATGAAAGAATTCTTGACTACATCTAGTCCTAGTATTCACAAATGGGTAAGAGAGGCTCAGAGAAATTGTCTTACCCATAATCATACTGTTATGGAGGCACAAAAAACAGCTAGAAAATAAGCTTTCTTGTTCCTAGATCTTGTAAGATTCACCGTTTATTTAATTCACGGTCATATAAAAGTAAATAAGAGGAACAGAGTCATATTTTCTATATGAAGTCATATTTTCTATATAAAGTCATATTCACTTTATAATGTCTAGTAATTAAGCTGCCTTTCTTATAGATTGTTTCACTTCAGTTCATTCAGTTCATTGCTTCAACTCTCAAATGCATTTTTCCTCTCTCGGTCTTACAAAAGTAATTCTAAATTAGAAGTTAGTATAATATATATAAATCATCATATTTTAGCCTCTGACTCCATTATACAGTTCCCATGACTGTCTCAGTTGTACTCCATTTGTGCAAATGATACAGCAGTTTATACTCTTTTAAACTCATTAATACAATTTTCCTTCCATGACGGTATTTTTTTTCCCCCTAGTTAGTGCTTTTTAATCTCTCCCCTTCATATTTCCTTTCCTGTCCTATTAGAGGAAAATATAGGTATGCCCACGAAGAAAGAGAAAGGAGAATGAGTAATATGGAGGAGGGAGGGAGACAAGAGAAAGGTAGTTTGGAAGGAAAAGGGTTTGATTTACATGGGTTAGGATGTTAGAAGTTCATTCTTCAGAATATCTGTCAAAATGCATAACCATTTAATTACTTCATTCTCTCACATAAGCCTTAAATTGGGCAAATTTTGAGTCTTGCTGGATGTCTTTTCTTAAAACTGTTCTTCTATAAAGAACAAATGGTAAATTATCACTAAAAACAAGATGAGAATTAATAATAGTGGAATTATCGAAGGATAAAGATACTCTAAGCAAGGAGGTAGTCATTTCCGATCTGCTTACTATGTGTCTGTTCTAATTATTACAATAAAAAAGGAATTTGATTCTCTTGTACATGTTGATGAGCTTCTAGTTTTCTCACTCTTGTGTAGAATGGGAAGGGTGAACTCGTACAGGGAATGGAAAATGGTTTTGTCTGGCTTCAGATTGCCACATGGGGGTGATTCTGTCATCTCACTTATCAGAGGTCATTTGCTGATGTCTGGAGACATTTTGACTATTGTAGCTGTTGAGGGTGGGTGTGGCACCTGGTGTATAGAAGACGGGGATGCCGCTGAGCACCCTATGATATTATTATTAGACAAGCTTTGCTCTGGAAGACATGCTTTATTTTTCCAAGACCCTGTCAGCTGGGAACTTTTTTCTAGCACTTTCTAATTCAGTCATTCATCTTCATCCTCCACAGGGCTGCCTTACAGGGCAGATTCTCTATGACCCAAAATGTCAGTATGCCAAGGTTGAAAATTCTTTCATACAGTAGATGAAAGATAGATGTGGAAAATGGACACTTCCCATTTATTTTCTGTGTCTTCTTCATCTAGTTTCCATTTGGCTCCACATCGTGATGCTTCCTTTCACTTTCTGTAGTACTCATTGTCCTTTTATTGTCACAAAAGGGCCCTTTCTCAGGAAGGTCCACCTCCCCTCAAGTTCTTTCTTCTTCTTTCTCTTATCAAAAACCTGTTCTTAGCTTAACCTAGGGGAACGATTCTCCAGTGTTAAAATTGAAGACCTCAGTAGGGGTTGCAGAGGGGATTCACTTAAGGCCCCTCAAATCACACTCTCCCAATGCCTGCTTGGTGTGCTTTCTGCTGGCCTTGGGCTCGTCTCTGTATTTTGATAATGGCATTGGTCCATGTCACATGTCACAGAAGGTTCATAAAGTATTAGAGCCCGAGGAATTCTACTAGGCACTTGATCTCTTTTGTTAGACAGAGTCTTCTCTGTTGTTCCCCAAGGGGTTTCACTTCTGAAATGACTTAGCTTTTTAAAGCAGCGAATACTCCTAGTGCTTGCATTTTATGATCTTAGGAACCTGATCAACATCATCTTGTTTGTTTGTTTTTTAATTATCACTACCATCCTGGTTGTCAGGACAGGATGTATATGTTTAGTTTGGTGATTATGGAGAAAGTTTCATGATGATATTAAGTTTAAGGAATTTAAAATAATCTTGGATGCTGTTATATACAAAGAAGCATTTACTACTGAGCTACTGAAGTTAGTTGTATACCCCTTTCTGAAATGGCTGCCTCATGTGTGTTTTTATAAAGTGTCCTATCAAGCAATGCTTTGCAATGGTAATTTGCATAAAGTGTTTAAAAGATGGTATTTTGGAAAGGCAGCAATAATATTATTTTTTTTTCTGCCTTCTTCCAAAAATAAATTTATGTTGAAATTGGAAATTTATTGTATGGGTGAACAATAACTTTACTGTCAGTTCTTTAAAAATAGCTCTGGTTGGATTTATCAAAATCACAAGTACAGAACAAGACAGATAATTCATTGTGGTGTATCATGATAATTACTGGTATATAAATCAGAAATGCAGGAAAAATACTGTGAACAGTGGCAAAGAGGCTACAAGAAACACAGATCAGAGAGAACAACAAAGAACAGGAAGTGAAAATCTGCAGATCCATGTTCACCAAAAAAATCCTAAGTAAAGTAATTTTAGGTATCAAATCCTTGGCATTTTATCTTTAGCAAAATGCCTAGCACAGAAGAAATCTTTAATAAATATCAGCTTTGGTTACTGTCGTCCTTACTGTCTTCTTGGAGAAATGTGTCTTATTTCCTGGGATTCTTTTCTCTGGCTGTTTTCTACTGAGTTGCTATTTTTTGTGAAATATATCGCTTTGCTGGAACAGGGCATTCAACAGTGTTAGTCTTGATTTAATTGCACTCTTTAGGTACCTGTAAACAGGTGGAATAACTGAGTGTAACTGAGTGGCACTTTCTTTTGAAGTGAGAAACACTATGTTGGAGGATTTGTTGTACCTCCAAAGACTGGGGAGGGTCCTGTTGCTTTATTTTTTTTTGCATAAAAGAACTGAGGTGTAGGCCAGAGGTACGGGGTGGGGGGTTGAGAGAATTCACTAGACACAGAGTGGGGAGCAGAACAGGTGGATTGACTGAAATCCACTGCTAAGGGGAGCAGCAGGTGAGACAGGAGAGGTCTGCTGCACCCTATGTAGGTCAGCTCCCTGGCCAGGGAGGGAATTCAGGCCATACTGGTGACAGCATTGAGACTCAACCACTAGGCCACCAGGGAAGGCTCCTATTGGTTTTGTGAGTGACTGTTGCGTGGGCAGTTCCTGGGGTGGAGGGATGCCACCAAGGCACTGCTGTGGAGAGTAGAAAATGTGATCTCCAGAGAATTGGGGAGTCTGTTTGCCTGCACACAGGGCAGCGATGATGAGCCTGGCTGTTTCCCTGTGCACTTATTTTCTAAAGAATCACAATCAGCAATCAGACGCATGACTCTGGAGAAAGACCTGCATCTTTATGAACAACTGCTCCAAATTTTCTTTTCTGGGAATCAGCCTTTGCAAAATATAACAAAATGGTGGTATGTTTCATAAAACATGAAAATCAGACTTTAGGTTTTAAAATTTAAAGCAGACCCACAATGTTAAAGGAGGTCTCATTCATCTCCTGTAGTCCACTCTATACTATTACACAGTGTAGTTACTATTTAGTAATTTGAAATACAAACACAACAAATTCAGTTGAAGAATCAATAAGGAAAAGCTATTTTTAAACAAACGTAAAGGAGGAAACATCTCTATAGGACTGTATGCTGTGGTCACCAGGCAGGGTTCACATCTAATAAACTTCAGGCCTCATTTGGAAAACTTGCAGAGAGCGGAAGAGAAGTGTCTGCAGCTAGTGAGGAGGCCAAGCCAGGCACTTGTCTCCTTTCTGGAGCACATATGTGCACTCATACAATTAGCGGTCGCCTCTAAATGGAACAGGCTGGAAGGCTCAGGGAGCCGAGCTGCCTTTATAAAGATGAAAAGCTGGGAAGGCCTGTCAGCCAGTGGTTGTGTCCGCACCAGCTTCCCTCTGCAGCTCACCTGAGTGCCGAGCTGACAGGAGCGGCCTCGTTAGCCAACCTCACCCGCTTTGACTTGCTTAGCCGGTAAACCCTCATTTATATATTATTTGAATCTTAATTTGAGATTTTACATGAAAAGCATAGCACTGAAAACACACAAGGGAGTAAAATGCTGTTCGTGCCTGTAGCGTAATGATCACCGTGTCTTAGCAACAGACGCCTGTGGAGGGCAGGATGCGCAAGTTGAAACCCAGCAGCTGCCTTTCATTTACTTCCTAGTTGTTGGCTTTGACACATGAGCTCGACTGAGAGACTGACTTTCCTTGGGCGCCTCAGCACCCATCTTGTAGGGGGCCTGTGCCTCCCAGGACCCCATCTTGTCATGGCGCGCACCTTCCCTCCAGGCTCAGGCGCCTCTAGCCTTTAGTCCCTGGGTTTAGACGCTAAGGTGAGCTTTGCCCCTCACATCAGGAGCCTGTCCCTGCTGTGGGCCGCTTGTGGGGTGAGGCGCGGACTGGTCACGTGAGCAGTCAGTTCCCTGGCGGTTACTACCCTTTGTATTGATTGGCCTCGAGTCATGTGACTCCTGATACCAGAATGCAAGGTCTCCACTGGCTGAAACGAAGTTCCTTTTTATCAAAGAGAGTAACAATATAGTTGTTCTCCATTGATGCATAACAGACAATCCAAACACACACAGAGTTGGTCAGTTAAAACAGCGCACGTTTATTGTGTCACAGTGTGTGGGGGTCAGGAGTCCGGATGTGGATTTGCTGGCTCTCCTGCTTTGGGGTCTCTGACATGGCCCCAATCAAGGTGACCCTCAGGGCTAGGGAAGGGATTGCTCCAACCTGTGTGGGTGTTGACAGGTGCATTTTCAACTTCTTGTCCTGGGGGCCTTTCCAGGCTGACAGCTTGCTCACCAGAGCTGGTAAAGAGAGAGGGTGCTGGCAGGATGGAGAGGATCATCTTGTGTAACCTCACTGCAAAAATGGCATCCTATGGCCTGGCTGTCATCTGTGGACTAGACATCACTCGGCCCAACCCAGAGGGTATTACACAAAGGTATAAATATCAGAAAGACCACAGGGGGGAGGGGGGCTTGTATTTATTTTTTATAAGACATTATTTATTTTATTTTTGTGTAGAAGAACTGGGGTGTGGATCAGAGGTGAGGGAGAGGCACACAGGGGTCGAGAGGATTCCCCAGAGAGAGTTGGGAGCAGAACAGGTGGACTGAGTGAAATACACTGCTAAGGAGAGCAGCAGGCCAGACAGGAAAGGTCTGCTGTACCCTATGTGTCAGTTCGTGATAGCACTGATATTTAACCCCTAGGTAGGCCTTGGGGGCCCTTTTAAATGCTGCCTACTATACATATTAAATATCTTATATAGTTAAATTAATCCACGTCAACTAAGCACTGATAAAGAACAGCAGGTTGAAGAATAAGAGTAAAGAGAGAGTAGTGAAAACTTTTTGTGTAAGAACTAGGGGTGACTGCACAGAAGCAAATATTGTTAAAATTTTTTGAATCACCTTCTGGTCTCTTCATTGGACTTTAACGTAATTATGCATATATTGGATGTAAAAAACTATATCCTGTTTTTTAACTCAGTATTGTAGAGCACCATCTGCCCAATATAATTAAAAATGCTTATAAATCTTCAGTAGGAAATTACCTTTCTATACCCTACTTACAAGTATTTGAGTTATTTTTAATATTTGAGCTTTAAAGTCCTTTAAGATAAGGACTAGAAGGAATCACTTGAAATTGTCAACTTGTAGGAAATTTCACTCAACATTATAATAGGCATTTTTCCATGTTAATAAATAGAGATCTACATAATTTTTGACAGCTTTGTTTTGCTCTAATATGTGGATAATTTATTGAATCAATCAGTAAAAAACATTTAGAATATTTGGAATGTCTAGCAATGCTATGGTAAGTATTTTTATACATATTTTAAAATGTATACTTTTTGAAAAATGTATTTCCCTTATTATAGCTCCTTTCTAGTAGTGTAGCTGTCACAATAAAATTTATCTAATGCTAAACTGCTCCAGTAAAGTAATACCAATTTTTAATCCCACAAACAGAGACTGAACATTTCTTTATATCTTCACTATTTCTGAAATTGTTAATTTTTAAAATTTTTCCATATAACTAAATGTCTTTATTTTTGGAGTATGGGATGCTTTTCCCAAATGTCAATGGTTTATTTTTGTTTTATTTTTTCCTTTTTGTGGAAAACTACTTTATTGAATTGATGATACTGCTAAGAAAGTGTGAAAGCTTAGAAAAATATCTATTAAATGTCAATACATGAAAAAAAAGTGTGCGTGAGTGATTGTGAGAAACTCAAAAGATGTCACACACTTCTTTCACTTTTCTTTACACCAGACCTTTGATGTGGGTGCCTGGTAGGACTTTTGTCTCGTGTAATAGATGGAGACATCGTAAATTAACAACTCTGGGGCCTCCATGGTGGGATAGGGGTTGAATCTCACTGCTGTTACCACTGAGGTCTGAGTTCGATGCCCAGCCAGGGAGGTGACCCACATAGGGCACAGCAGACCTCTCCTGTCTCACCTTTTGCTCCCCTCAGCAGTGTATTTCAATGGATCAGTCTGTTCTGCTCCTCACTTTGTGTCTGGTAAATCCTCTCACCTACTACACCTCTGGCCTACACTGAGTTCTTCAACACAAAAATAAATAAAAATAAATCTTTAAAAAAAACCAACTCTGATACATTATGGTACCTTCTGTAACAAGGAAATATGCAGAGAGCTATGAGGACCCCAGAAGTCAGTGACCTGACTTCAACCTGAAGAAGTGATATTTAAATATCACTTGGTGATAAATAAAATAGGATACAATTTTTTTAATGTATATATTTTTATTGTTATTTATGTCTTTTACATTTTGTATTCCCTTTGGGTAATCCACCACCAATTCACCCGTGATCCATTTCTGTAGTCCCTTGTGTTCTTTTCTACTCCATTTTGAGCCTTACCCTCCCATTCCCTTCCCCACCTCCTACTGAATTGTCTCTCTCCTATTTGGTTTACTTATAGTCCTGTTATAAGTGAAACCATTCGATATTTTTCTTTCTTTCTGGCTTATTTCACTGAGTATGATCCCCTCTAAAATAGGATACAATTTTAAGGATGAACAGACATTTCAGGATAAGAAATGAGTGACACAACAAAAAGAAAAATAAAGACCATATGATCATGTCAATAGATGCTGAGAAAGCATTTGACAAAGTGCAACATCTATTTATGATAAAAGCCCCTGAAATCCTTGGGATAAAAGGAACATACCTCAACATAATAAAAGCCATATACGACAAACCCACAGCCAACATTATCCTCAATGGTGAGAAGCTAAAAGCATTTCCACTGAGATCAGGAACAAGGCAAGGATGTTCACTCTCACCATTGCTTTTTAATATAATACTGGAAGTCCTGGCCAGAGCAATAAGACAAGAGAAAGACATTCAAGGAATCGAAATAGGAAAAGAAGAAATTGAACTGTCTCTATTTGCAGACGATATGATAATATATACACAAAACCCTAAAAACTCCATAGAAAAACTACTCAAAATTATAGATCAGTTCAGTAAAGTAGCAGGATACAAAATCAACACACAAAAATCAGTAGCCTTCCTATATGCAAACACCCAATCTGAAGAAGAAGAAATTAAGAAATCCATCCCCTTCAAAATCAAAACCAAAAACATCAAATATCTGGGAATAAATCTAATACAAGACGTAAAAGACTTATACAAAGAAAACTATAAAACACTATTGAAAGAAATACAAGAAGACACAAGAAAATGGAATGGCATCCCCTGCTCATGGATTGGAAGGATTAACATTATCAAAATGGCAATCCTACCAAAAGCAATTTACAGATTCAACACTATTCCAATAAAAATCTCAATGACATTCTTCAAAGAAATAGATCAAATGCTGATGAAATTCATATGGAACCACAAAAAACCCCGAATAGCTAAAGCCCTCCTGACTAAAAAGAAAGAAAACAGAGGAATTTTGCTCCCTGATTTCAAACTATACTACAAAGTCATAATAACTAAAACAGCATGGTACTGGAACAAAAACAGACACAAAAACGAATGGAACCGAATAGAATACCCAGAATTAAAGCTGCATATCTACGAACAACTAATCTTTGACAAAGGAGCAAAGAAAATGCAGTGGAACAAGGACAGTCTATTCAATAAATGGTGCTGGGAGAACTGGACAGCCACATGCAAGAAAATGAAGCTAGACTACTACCTCACACCCTTCACAAAAACCAACTCAAAATGGATAAAAGACCTAGACGTAAGACCTGAAACTATAAAATTTATAGAAGAAAGTATAGGCAAAACTCTACACGACATACATCTCAGCAAAATTTTTAACGACACATCTCCCAAAGTGAAGAAAGTGAAGGACAAGATAAACAGGGATTACATCAAAATAAAAAGCTTCTGTACAGCAAAAGAGACATTAACCAAAACTAACAGACACCCTACCAACTGGGAAAAGATCTGTGCACACATTGCATCCAATAAAGGACTAATAACAAAAATTTACAAGGAACTCAAACAACTCAACAAAAACAAAGACAATAACCCAGTCAAAAAATGGGCAGAAGAGCTCAAAAGTCATTTCTCCAAAGAAGAAAAGCAAATGGCCAACAGATACATGAAAAAAATGCTCAACATCACTTATAATCAAGGAAATGAAATCAAAACCACTATGAGATACCACCTCACACCCAAGAGGATGGCACACATTAAAAATACAGGCAACAACAAATGCTGGAAAGGATGTGGAGAAAAAGGAACTCTTCTACACTGCTGGTGGGAATGTGAACTGGTCCAACCACTATGGAAAGCTGTATGGTGATTCCTCAAACTGCTAAACATGGAGCTTCCATACAACCCAGAAATACCACTTTTGGGAATCTACCCAAAGGACACAAAAACACTAATCCAAAAGGATACATGCACCCGTATGTTCATTGCGGCACTGTTCACAATAGCAAAGGTGTGAAAGCAACCCAGATGTCCAAAAATAGATGACTGGATCAAGAAGATGTGGTACATATACACAATGGAATACTATTCGGCATTAAAGAAGATAAACACATGCAATTTGCAGCGACATGGATGGAATTAGAGGGGATCATACTCAGCGAAACAAGCCAGAGAGAAAGAGAAAAATATCGAATGGTTTCACTTATAACAGTACTATAGGGAAACCAAATAGGAGAGAGACACTGGGTGGTGGGGAAAGGGAAAGGATAAGGGCACAAAATGGAGTAGAAATGGACACAAGGGACCACGGAGATGGATCACGGGTGAATTGGTGGTGGGTTACCCAAGGGGAATACAAAATGTAAAAGATATAAATAACGATAAAAATATATATTTATACAAAAAAAAAAGAAGTGAGTGACGGCATTTCAGGAAGAAGGAAGGGTAAGTACAAAGGTATAGGTTGTATAATTTAGTTTAATATGAGTGGAGTTAGAAGAGAGAAAGCCAGAAAATCCTGTAGAAAATTCTAAGAAGCATTTTATGGTTTTAGAAATATTTCAGTCTGTGCACATTCTAATTGAGATATGTACTTTAAAGTGAAAATGCTTTATTTTATTTTTGTCTTATGTTATTTTTCTTTTTTGTGGAAACTACTTTATTAAATTAATGATACTTCCAACAATCAGTGCAGACCTGAGACAGTGCGGGAGAGTTTCTCATTTCAAAGATCAAATGCTTTGTTTCCACTCTTGAAACTCCATGAAAGCACATTTTCAGTGTTGCCTAGTGAAAATCAATTTCAGAATTTTTCTAGAATGAAACCATAACAATTAAGTTACTACCTAAGGCATTTTTATAAAATATATTTGCATATATCAATACGTGTCCAAAGGAAATCCTAATCTCCTGGCTCCTTCTTCTTCATGAATATTTTGTGGCATTTTAGCTTGTAGATAATTTAGCTCAGTCAGGGTTTTTAGATTTAAATCCTTGTTCTGCTATCTGCTAATTCAGTAGAACAGTTTCCCTGAACTCTTAGTCATTACTCCATCTCCAAAAATAGAATGATACTGCATTATTTGTATATTATTTTTAGAGTTAAATGAGGTGAAGCATACAAAATAATTAGCATGATAACTGGAATTTAGTAAGTAAGCACTTATTAAATAGTAGTTGTTATTAGTGATGGCATAATCGTGACCCTCCAAAAATGTCCGTAACCTAATCCCCACAACATATGCTATATTATGTTGCAGGGCCAAAAGACTTCATCAATATTAAGATTAAAGACTTTGAAACAAGATCATTATCCTGAATTATCCAAGTGGACTCCTTGTAATCACATGAGATTTTACAAGAACCTTTCTAACCGTTGCAGAGAGAGATATGACTATGGAAGCATGGGCAGAGAGATTTAGTGTTTGGAAGAGATTTAGTGATGGAAATGGAGCATTTGAAGGTGGGAGTGGCCATGAACAGGAATAAGTGCTGGAGGAATTGACTTTAGAAGCCAGAAAAGGCAAGAAAACAGCTTCCAGGGGGGAGGCGAACCTGTGAACAGCTTGATTTCAGACCGGTAGATCCATGTCAGATTGCTGGCCTATAGAACCATATATATATGGTGAATTTATGTTGTGTTAGGCCATTGAGTTTTGAAAGCTTTTTAATGTAACAATAGAAAATGAATACTTTTGAACTGTCCAAAACTATATTTAATAATGATTCTCCATATTTTTTCTAATTGTTTTCTTTTTTAAAGATTCATGTATCTATGTTGGCCAGAGGTGTGGGGGTGGGAGTGAGAGGATTCCCCCAGAGACAGAGTGGGGAGCAGAACAGGTGGATTGACTGAAATCCACTGCTGAGGAGAGCAGTGGGTAAGACAGGAGAAGTTTGCTGCGCCATTTGGGAAGCTCCCTGACCTGGCATTGAACTTGTGCTGCAGTGGCTGCGGATATCTTCATAGTGCTGCGACTTAACCTGTTGCACCACCAGGGAAGCCCTCTTTTCTAATTGTTAAGGAGACATTCTGATAACTAACATTCTGATAATTCTGGAGCGAGTCTGATGTGGGAAGACTCAGAGGTACAGTAAAGAGAGAAGTGTTCAGTTCATATCGAAGCCCAAGTCCCTCTCTTTAAGGATTAAGTTACTTGTTCATAATTGATTTTGTTATAAAAGTTGGGGGAGCTTATTATTTTTAAAACATTTTCTTAGTCTGCCTCTAATGAACACTAACACACATGGAAAAACACATAGAAACAGACTGTATACATTTATCGCAAATATAATCAATCATATGATGATGTAGTGCATTTCTCATCTGCCTCCTTTTTAAAATATCCTGAGCTTAATAACATAAAGGGAGTTGGCAGCCAATAATTTTGAAAGCACTGTTAAACAAATTCATTTGTAGACTCCAGCAGTTGTTGAGGGATTACTTTTGCCCATAGATCTTCAGAATGGAAGGCAAGGTTGTTGATAGAACATTTTAATTCAGCAGGGCTCCATGCCAGCAGCGCTATATGAGTCACAAATTAGTAACCCATGGACCACTATTCTCCCTTAGTGTGATATATTTGACTTTTGAGGCATATTAAACAGTCAAAAGATTTCATTATGACAATCTGGGTGTCCAGCCAGATTTCCTGATTTTTCTTCATTAATTCTGGCTGTGCATTGCTGTACCCCAGCTATCCAAAGTGGCCTCTTAGAAGAGGATGTCTCTATTTACTACAATCTTAAGATTGGTAAGACTCATTCCAGTAAGAAAACTCATGTTCAAATACCAGAACTGTTTTAGTCAATCTGCTTCTCCATCTAATTTATCTGCCTGACCCATGAATTAGAGTATTTTTAGTTTGCAACCTATAATTTATAGTATTAACACAATCATAAATATGATCATCTTCAGCCATGGAGATTTCAATATAGAAATGACATCGAAAGTTTGACTTCTTTATGATTAATGACCCTATTCAATTCATAAGTCATACTGAAAGAAGCCCCTGAAGAACTACCGGACACGTCATTAAATTTTAATTCATCTGTATTGGCTTTCCTTGGAAAATTAAATTATAATAACTTAAATAGAAAGCCACAGGCAGGATAGATATGCCATTATAGTGTACTCTCTGATAGTTGACCAGTTTTTTAAAACTCCTAAAAATAAAGTTCATTGTGAAGTTTTTCATGGAATAAATGTTGAGACTGCAGAACACAAAATTGGTCGATGAACTAACTGGAAGGGCTCTTCCAGTTAGGGAAACTGTTGGTTACTGGATGTTATTTGTTTTCTAATAGTCTATTCTTTGATAGCTCTAATATCTTTCACGGGGGTAACAGTCAAGGGCTTATGAGGAAGGGGCAGGATGTTACAGTAGCCCCCTAAGGAGATACGACTCCTAGATTCAGTTTGTAGGGTTTCGCTGTGTGGTAATCAGGGAAGGAGGGGTACGTTACTGTTCTCGCGTCCTCAGCTGGAGGAGTCACCTTGGAGCTGTGGGCTTTAGCTTGGCCAATATTAACGATAGAAATGATTTTCATTTTGTTTGGCTTGTTTGCAAGCTTTAACATTTGTTTTCCACATTTCTGTACAGAACCTGATGAGTCCAGTGAAAAACAGCTGAGAGAGAGTAGTGGACGAGTGTGAGCCGCTGCCAAACAGCTGTCCTCTCCATCGCGTGCAATTTCCAGGCTTTCTGGGCCCCAGAACCATCTGGGGGGCGGGGGGTAATGTGATTAGTTTGTAGTGAAGGCTCTTTGTTGTAAGAAATAAGAAAATCTGGGCCATCTGAAGCTTAAAGGGATTGCTTGGAATGGTGTTAGTGGCTCAAAGATAACGTACGAAGCTTGGAGAGACCAAGACATCACTAACCCTCTGAAGCGCTAAGTGTTCTCGGGATGGGGTGGTCATCTGGTCTTGTCCCCATTGCAGAATACTGTGTGGTCCCCAAATTCTATCCTTTTGATTTCTAATCACCCACTCTACGTTCAGAATTCCAAGTTGTTTTAGTTTGTTGTTGTGTTGGGCAACACAACACTGATACACAGGAGTCATGCAGCAGGCTATGTAATGCAGGATGCTGCTCAAGGAGCAAGATCCTGGCCTTTTTATTTATAGACTAATCATACAACATTGTTTGTAGGGGGAAGGAAGATAAAAAGAAAAGGCAAGGGTGAAAGTAGAAAAAAATGTATCCTATTATCTATAGCATCAGGGCAGGTGGGTCTGCCCTCTAGGCACTACTCCTCTGCTTGATCACTCAGTATTGCAATTGAGATCAAGCCCTAGATTCCCCAGCCAAGGTTTCAATCTTATCAATAGGCTTTCCACTGATCAGCTTCTGGGGTCCCTTGTCATGCACCTATCCTCATTCCCCCCGGAGCTTTCCCAGTCATACCTCTTGATGCATAGCTTGCCCAGAGTGATCCAGTTTTCTGCTCTTGATTGATATGAAAGGCACCTGTAAGGTTTTGCTCTAACTGACTGACTGGCAGTTCTGACCTTGTACAGGAATGCAGAACTGTAGGTAACAAGTGGTGGCCAATCAGGCTGCTTATTTCTTGGAAGACCCACAGTTTGTCACGTGGCCATGCATTTGCCAGTGGTAGGAGATTGGCCTGAGAACAAGTGTCTTGCCCTCCTTTAGCTCCCATTATGGGAGAAGTACCTGTCTACCTTTCCTGCCTGAAATCACCCAATGGAGAATGGCTGTCTAGATGCTAGGGATGGGGGCAGGAGGATGAAAAGGAGGGAGAGAGGGAATGAAGGCACAAGGGAGGGGAGGTCAATCCACAGTGCTTGGCTGATGTTGGGGCTTTATGGTAGTGCTATAAAACTCAAAACTCTATAAAAATTTAAGGGGGCATAATGATTATTTTATTATTACTCTCACTGCCACTAATCTCATTTCAAGTATTTATTGTTTTTCACCTGGAGAGTTTAGATGATCTCTGACTATCTCTGTCTAGTATTTGTCACCTTCCCATTAAGACCTCAGCTTTGCTTTCCTATCCACGCAGACATTCTGTCCCTAGAAACTTCAGTGACTGCTCATTGCCCTCAGAGTAATGTACGGCTTAGCCAAGCAATCTGTCCAGTTTCATATCCAGCTACACCCTTCTACAAATCACAGGCTTCTTCTGCTTTGTAAAACAATTACAGCAGAACTTGATACGGGACCACACTGCAAGGTAAAACTTGGTAGATGGAGTACCATGCTATACTACACATGCTGATAAAATGGGCTGTATCCACCTCTCTCCATCTGGGCGAACTAAAGGTCTTAGCTTGGTTGGGGGTATGGACTGGAATTGAGGGAAAGACAGGAAGTATGAAGTAACTGACTCCTGATCAACTGAGACTTAAGCACTTCCATTCCAAGCATGTTTAACCTCACAAGGACTCAACGGCACACCAGGCAGGCCCGTTGTGAAGGAAGGCTTCACTGTTTTCTACAAATGCTCATCCCAGAATCTAGCCCTGTAACCCTCCCTGTCTGCTTCTGCCCTCCAAAACCAGGAATAGCAACGACACCCCATCCCTTTCCAGCCTACAGTGCATCACACGATAACTGGACAATCAGCTAAAATTCGTGTTTCTCATCGACCTTATAACATTGCTACCTTTATTTCACTCAATTAGATTATTAGTCTCTTTTTGCCCATGATGCAGGTTTTACTGGATTATTCTCAGAGAAACAGCTTTCTTTACTCTTTTTCTTTACTTATTATGGCCCAGTAAACGTGTCCCATTTGTGAAGTTTCTTTGCATCATCCCGGTAAAAAGCACAAGTTAATTTGGCAGCTAATGGCTTATAGCTCACGTGAATTTACATCTTCCTACTCATAGTAGGACATTTTTAGTAGACTTTCTTCATCTGCATTTTTATAGCTCTTAATTAAATCTCTTTAGGTTTGTAGTTCTTTATTTATATTTGAAGACAAGGTTTATGTCTTTTTCAGCTCCACCCTCAAAGAGTAAAATGTAATAAGTATTTCTTAAATCAATTTATTAAAGTTAGTATCCTATGTATATCAGAATGAGAACAAGTGATAGGCTAAAGCATTCACATGGTGAGTGTATTTTTACATTTTCAGAAGTAGTTTTTTCAATAGCATCCAAGAATAGGCTTTGGAACTAGACAACAGGCATGTGGAAGTACAACTAGCATATATTGTGAATGCTTTCCATGCTTTAGACATGTAACATGGTATCACTCACCAATGCTGCAGATATTCATTTTTTATTTTTATTTATATTTTATTTTATGTAGAACTGCGGTATAGGCCAGACGGACAGAGGGTAGGAGTGAGAGGGTTCCCCAGAGACAGAATAGGGAGCAGAATAGGTGGATGGACTGAAATCCACTGCTGAGGGAACAGCGGGCGAGACAGGAGAGGTCTGCTACATTATTAGGATCAGCTTCCTGGCCAGGGACTGAACTCAGGCCCTAGAGGTGACAGCACTGAAATTTAACCCCTAGGCCACCAGGGAGGCTCCTGCAGCAGATATTCTTGCTATATAACTGAAAAATCGATGTCTCAGAGAGTTGGAATAACTTGAAGTTCTGTTATTATTACTGGAAGAAAGAAACATATTTAAGTAAGGAGAGAAAAGAACATTTTTCTCTTCTTCCATCATTTTGAGGATAACAAAAACATCCCTAGAGAACAAATTTGTGAGTAAAACATACTGTGAACTTTGGCTTCAAGTCACACCACCATCAAGTTCATGTCCTTTCTATTCAGTATTAGTTGGCCACAGGTAGATTTGTGAAGGGGGCCCCACAAGCCATTCCTTGGCATTTTCCTCCATGTTCTTGATTTCAGTGGCCTCAGATTACTTCTGGAGGACTAGCATGGGCCTCTGTCACTGCACTTTGCTGTGTTCTTCCAGCAGAACTCAAAGTCAATCATTCATGAAACTGTAATTATTGAGCGCATACACATAAGACACTATGCTAATTACAAGCATGAACATTTGCTGGTGTTTACTATGTGCTGGACACAGCGCTAGACCTTTTATGTGAACTTTCTCAATCTAATTAAACCATCTTTTAGATCAGCACTTATTATTATTCTCCCCATTTTACATAGAAATTGAAGCTACAGAAGTTTGTCACCTCCCAAATTTGTAAGCTTCTTGGTGGTAGAGTGATTGGGGAGAGAGGAGAAAATTAAGTGCCTTACTGGTGTTTGACTTAGCAATCAAGATAACTGCATTGATCAAGAAAGCTTTTAAACACCATCTATTCAAGTTTTCCTCTAACTTCTTTCCTTAAATTGAACTCTTCACTTCATATTCAGTAGACAGTATAGTTCTGTTCACAAACAGCACTCGGAAGCTAGACTACCTGGGTTTGAGTTGATTGTGTAGCTTATTAACTGTGTGATCTTCAGGAAGTTATTTATCTTTCTGTCTCTGTTTCTTCTTCTGTAAACTAGGAATGAAAATAATACCCCACACTTGATGGATGGGGGATTCGCTAAATTAAAATATATGTAAGAAGTTTATCACAGGGGCCTCGTTGGGGGCCTAGAGGCTAAGTCTCAGTGCTATCACTGCTAAGGCCTGAGTTCCATCCCTAACCAGGGAGCTGACTCACATAGCAGAGCTCTCCTGTCTCACCCACTGTTCCCCTGTGCAGTGTATTTCAGACAGTCCACCTGTTCTGTTCCCCACTCTGTCTCTGGTGAATCCTCTTACCCCCACACCTCTGGCCTACACCCCAGTTCTTCTACTCAAAAATAACTGAAAAATTAAAAAAGGAGGTTTATCACAGTCCCTGACATAAGTTGTTGTTGCTTTAATATTTATTAGTGGCTATTTGGAAGATACATGTTTGATGCTTTGGATGTCACAAATATAACCAGTCATATACCATTGGGAATTTTATGATCTAAGAGAGGGTATAGAAATATATTCAGGGCCTCCCTGGTGGCGCAGTGGTTAAGCGCTGCACTGTGGAGCTATTGGCAGCAGCACTGCGAGTTTGACACCCGGCCAGGGAGATTCCCACATGGCGCGGCAGACCTCTCCTGCCTTGCCCGCTGCTCCCCTCAGCAGTGTATTTCTGACGATCTGCCTGTGCTGCTCCCCACTCTGTCTCTGGTGAACCCTCTCACTGCTCCACGCCTCTGGCCTGTACCCCAGCTTGTATGCATAAATAAATCTTTTTTTTTTTAAAAAAAAGAAATATATTCACTTAGTCATTTAGCTAAAGTTTTAAAAAGACAAAATGAATTGATTGCTAAATAGTTTTAAACATGTGTTTGGACATTTGCATCTATCAAATTATAAAGATGGAAACCAAATGAGGGTAAAAAGGAAACGGGAAAAACATTGGCTAGGAGTTAGGAAGTCAGAGGTGTGTATAAAGTGACATATCACTTACTACCTGGGAAATTCACAGTTACTATATGGCCCTGAGACTGTTTCTCTCTTGATAAAATGAAAAGTTATAGCCCCTTATAAAGGTATTGCAAGAATTAAAGCCACTTGCTGTTTGAAGTACCTATGGTTGTAAAATAATATACATATGTATATACACACACACACACACACACACACACACACATATATATGTATGAAATTCTGAAATTTCTCTTGATCTATAAAAAAGATTATTGGACCCAAAGAACAAGTTGAAATGTGGAATAAGAACCTCTCTTCCAATCTAACCCACTTTTGCCTCAGCCAGCACCCATTTGCTAAAGCCATGGGCATCAAGGTCCCCGTAAATTTCTTGCACACCCCCACACCAATCATTTGCATGTTCTTTGCTTGAGTTTTCAAAATAAGCGCAAATCTAGACCCTTGCTTTCCCTCCCTCCCACTATACTTGTCTACATTGCCCTATTGCTGCCCCACCATATTGGTTTTTCACATTTGCTCTTGCTTCTCTAATCTGTTCTGTGCAGAGAACCCAGGGCAATAACTGAAAAGCACAGAGTGGCCCATATTTGCCTTGCTGTTTTTACTCAGGGCCTGCCCATTACTTACCTGTGATGCAGCCCCTCTTTGCCTCTTCTGTCTTCTCATTCTATTCTGTTTGCGTCTCATGTGTAGTGTCCTTGGCCTCTTATTTCCTGGAAAAAAATCTCAAGCCTCGTCCTTCTTCCGAGATTTCCTGTATCGATCCCTTTTCTTTGGAACAATTTTCTTCCCTTTCATTTTGCATCCTTGGCTCTTTCCCACCCGTTAGGTTTTAACTTAGTATCTCCCTGGTCTGCTCTATCTTAATAGCCTCTTCCCATTCCCCATGGCTCTCAATCATTACTCCTACTATGTTTCTGCAAATGCAGATACACACAAACCAGTTCATATGTTTTTCTTATTCATCGCTTGTCCTTCTCCCAGATCCTTTAAGCTTCCCAAAAGTAGGGAAAATATCTGCTGGATCTGCTTTTTTCATCCCTGGATACCCAGAAGTTCCTGGAAGGTATTATGAATGTGTATCAGTAGGTATTCAGGTTCATGAATTTATTCCACAAATATTTGTTGATTATCAAAAAGCATCCATGCACAGCACAGCAGACTTTTAAAAAATAAAAAATCTATTAGAGAATGTGGAAAACTGCATGTGTGTATACTTGACCCTGTATGATATAGGATGTCTGCAGGGTTTATTAGTGCCTTCAGAAGATAGTTCACCAGAAAGCTGAGTCTGAATTAAATTAAGCCTTCTCCTCTTTTGTCACATACAGTTGCTATAGCTCCCCGACTTTATTTGAGGGGAAGCGTGGAGGATACCTTAGAAATAGGAGCAGTTGGTTGCCATGGCTCTTTTTCATTTCTTAGTTACATTGCCTAGAATTAATCTCAAATAGATCAGACAAAATTAAACCTAGTTACACACCACACAGTGAGTTCAGCTCTCTGTCAGTTCTGTTAATGTCTTAGTCGTGTTTATCACTCTTTACTAAACCAAGCCTGTTTTCCTGGTATTCTTTCTTCTGCTGTAAAATAGTCACCTGAATGTGTTATCCCAAAAGGTTGTTCAACTCAGCACTCGCCTTAGCATTCATAGGCTAGCAATAATGGAATCTTCTTTTGTAATAGTAATATGTAAATTAAGGTAATTTCAACCCACATGTTCTTCCAGTATTATTCATTTCTAGTTTGTCTTATTTTATTCAACATTTCCCTGATTAGATTAGATTTCCCCTGGTGAGTTAATTGATATTGTTTTAAATGGAAACTCTTACCCATGTTTCTAACCTTTTATTGTAGTCTGCTCAGTATTTTTGAAAGTACAGACAAGAGTTGCCTTTCACTTTTTCAAAATCTCTATGTCCTTATGCACAAAATAGAATTATTCTACCAAAATGAGTTTGGGTGATATTTATCAGTGAAAACCTTACTGAAATTCTAGGGAAAACAAACACAAATATTTTTTTTAAAACTTGATATTGGTTAGTTTAAATATGCCATATTTACTTAAACCTTAAATTGACTGCTTTTTTGTTGCCACATTTTCTTTTGTATGTGTAAAATCTTTTTCTGATACAGATATAATGCATGTACCCAATAAAATAAATATAGGAGAGCCCAAAGTAGTATAGAAGGAAATTAAAATATGTTAGTATCCCTTATCCTAGAGGTATTGCTGTTAGTATTTAGGAAATTATGATATTTATCTATGCACACAATGTGTTGTACCTTTTTTAAAAAAGATTTATTTACTTATGCATATAAGAACTGAGGTGTAGGCCAGAGGTGTGGGGTGGTGAGAAGGAGGACTCACCAGAGAGAGAGTGGGGAACAGAATAGGCAGATCTACTGAAGTGCACTGCTGAGGGGAGCGGCGGGCTAGGCAGGAGAGGTCTGCTGCGCCATGTGGTAAGCTCCTTGGCTGGGGATCAAATTCATGCTCCAGTGGCGAGGTAGCTTCATAGTACTGAGACTCAACCCTTTGTGTCACCAGGGAGGTCCAATGTGTGTGTGCCTTTACCTTAAATTGCAATCATGTTATCATGCTGTTTTTTATTTTTTTTAATGTATCAACTTGATATAAATATTTTCTTATTTGAATAATATTTCCCAACATAATTTATAATGATGGTATTACATTCTACTAAATAGTTGAATTCTAATTTATTCAGCCAGTCACATTTGGGTGAAGTTCTAAGCTCTTACCAAAATTTCCATCTTACAGATAATAGTTGGTTCACACATTTTTGTAAGTATCCCTGATCATTTTCTTAGGACACTTTGTATAAACAGAATCATTAGGTCCAAGTTCTTTTCATTTTAATTCTTCCAACACATGTTATCAAATTGTTCTCTGAGAGTTTATGGTTAGTTCTCTGAACTCTTACTTGCACTGGTCCTTTTCCCATCAATTTTACAGTTGTACTATATATCTATATTCATTTTTAATGTCTTTTATTAGCAATGATTATCATTTGTGTATTGACCTTTTATTCCTTTTTGTTAGTTGTGCGTTCATATCCTTTGCCCCTTTTATCTATTTTGGCTGTTGTTGCCTTCATAGTGACTTCTAATGAATTATTATATGAATTTTCAAAGTCTTTTCAGGCTGAATAGCATAATTTTCTTCTGAATCAGGTTTTTCTTGCCATGTTAAGAATAATCAGAAACCCTTTCCTAGATGGCAATTTGCCAGACTACCAGCCCACACCCACTTTTGAGGACTCTAACTGATAATTGATCTTTTCTAGCATCACAAAACCCAGTGAATTAGGCAAAGAAGGCAATATCATTCCCATTTCACAGAGGAGAAAATTGTGACTCTAAAAATTAAAGCCTTTAAATTTTAAAATAGTAGGACCATTACTTTGTTTCCTTATGCCAAATCCTGGCATCTTTCGGCTTTACCACCTTGCCTTTGTGATTTCTCTTCCTCATCAGTATACATATTTTCCTCACTATTTTTAAACAGCAATCATCACTAACATATATATATATATATATATATATATATATATATTTTTTTTTTTTCTTTTAAAGATTTATTTTTATTTATTTATGCATGTAAGAACTGGGGTGTAGGCCAGAGGTTGGGGGATGAAGGGATTTGCCAGAGTCAGAATGGGGAGCAGAACAGGTGAATCTACTGAAATACATTGCTGAAGGGAGTAGCAGGTGAGACAGGAGAGGTATTCTGCGCCATGTGGGTCAGCTCCCTGGCCTGGGGACGAACTCAGGCCTCAATGGCTGGTGATAGCTTGATAGCGCTGAGACTTTAACCCCTGTGCTGTCAGTGAGGGTATTTTAATGCACATGACTTTAGGGATTCTTGTAGCTCCTCAGGAAAGATGGGCTTCATGGCAGCCCCTGTGCCTCATTTTAATATCCTTCATTTTGTTCAAATTCCTTTTATCAGGCACTCAAGTTGAATGCATTTTACAGTTAATTTCATTGTATACGCCTAGAAATAAAATGTCTTAATTAATAAGCTGAGGTAGAAGATATGTGGAATTAGGATTTCCTTTGCATTGTTCCTGCCTCATGTTTTCAATATATATTACATACTTGCACATTTTCCCCACTAATTTATTTTTTGTATAAGATAGAGTAAATGTCGCCATTTTTCACGTAGTACTGCCCTTTTATTTTTCATAGTGGTGATGACTTTACAGATAGCTAGCCACATTCTCCTCAGTTACATCTGGTTCAAAGAGTACGTAGCTGTGAGAATTCTGGACAGGATCTTGCATCTATGAAACATTTTTTCTTCATCTTTATAACATAAGCACTGATCTCTCTAACTCCATTGCTCTTACCCATTTAGTTCTAAAGTTTTCACATCTGTAGTCCCAAGCTTTTACCTCCAGCCATGTTAGGTTCTAAATACATTTGATAAATGAAAGAAGTATTCTGAAACTAGAGTTTTCGGCAGAAAAGCATCCCCTTACTTTTTAAACTTTATTGCAGTGTTCCTGCTTTATAAAATATCGCTCTAAATTTGTTCACCTTATTCCTCAGCTATTTCTATATGAATGATATAGTGACTATTATGAATGATATCATGACTATTATAACATGCAGAATGCAATCTGGAATATCATTCAGTCTAATATAAATGTTGCTAGGCAACCACATTCCCAAAATATCAGCTGAAACAGTGCAGTATCAGAAAAAGATCCCTAAACAACATACCAAGTAGGAACCAATCACACACGTACTGATTTTACAAATTTTAAAATGTTAATATGGCTGTTTATCAAAGCTAGAGAAAAATTGAGTGTGTAATTTAAAGACTTTAGGGAATTTAGGGGGTCATGGTAACTAATTACTTGTAGAGAATGATAGACCTGGGTTCAGATCTCAGCTCTATTATTTAATTGTTGAAAGACTGAGCAAAATATGTACTCCTCTGTTTAAGTTTTGTCCTCAGTCTTACAGCTGGTGTGTTAACTTGCGCCTTCTTGGGGGGAATTGTAAAGACTCAGTGAAAAGTGTTCCTCATAGTTTCTGGTGCATTGTAAATGTCCAGTAAATTTAAACTATGATCATGATGACACTGATAGCTTGAAATTTCCTGAAAACTTTTTCTAAACTCTTTCATACTAGGGGAACACTCAGCAAATAATTTATTGAGTATAAGTCTTTAGTCATAAACTATACAGTAAGTCCTTATCCTCAAAGAATTACAGCTTCATTTGGGAGATAGATATATAGTAGAGGAAGGATAATGACTTTCTGGCATACTCAAAGACCCCAAGCTACAATAAAATGTTCCTGTAATTGAGGGATGGAAAAGAAGCCTTGCATTTGTTGCTAGGTGTCACAAGATAGAATGAAAGGATACTGTGGGGTCAAATCATGCAGCCTGAAATCATAGAAGGTGTTTAGCTTTTACATTAAACTTTATAGTAAATATGGAAATGTTTCAAACAAAGAAGAGACATGATTTGATGTGTGTTTTAAAAGCATTCACTGAAGAAGGAAAAAGAAAAATATCAGATGGTTTCACTTATAGGAGGAATATAGGGAAACCAAATAAGGGGGCAGGAAAAAAATACTAATAAATAAAAAACCAAAATTAACAGGCAACTGTAAATCAGGCACATTCTGTGGGGGGAGGGAAGAGCACAAAGGACTATGGTGATGGTTAATTGTTACAAGGCAGCCCCAGGGGGAAACTGGATATATAACCTGGGTGTGAGTCCTCACACTTCACAACTTGGGACAAGACCCAGAAGCAGACATGCAGAGATAAAAAAAAAAAATATATATATATATATTATATATACAGTAAGTCCTTATCCTATATTATAATATAATATTATATTAATATATATTATATATATTATTTATTATATATAAATATGTATGTTTTATATATAATAACATTATATATAATAACACATATATAATAATAGCACATATAATATATATAATATATATAATATATAATAACATTATATAATATTTTATATTTATTTATTTATTTATTTTTAACCAGGGGGATGGGAAGAGGGAGAACAGAGTGAAGATTAGTTGGTTGACATGTCCTAGCAATATCTCCCTCTGAGGTGCAAATTTGAAGCTAAATATCAGGAAAGCCTGAGCATGCATGCATTCAGTTATAAGTCAAGCATGGCTGCTTAACTCTACCCCCTTATCCAGCAGTCGCATGTTCAGGAAGTCAGGTTCATGGCATACTGAGAATCATAGTTTTCGGCACCTGAGAAGGAGGTGGCGTCTGACAGATTGTTAGGGGCAGACTGTTCCTGTACCAGAACTCATACAAAATGCTTAATCAGTGTGATTTATGAAAAGATTTTCAAGAACTCAGAGCAAGGGACTTGGTCTTTTATGAGAGACTGATGGAAAATTTCACATGTGTACATTTTATGTTAAAGTTTAAGATATGTATGTAGCACTTAGAATAATTTTCATCTTCCCCTGACTACCCCATTACTCTGAGTCACACTGGGTAAGAGATTTTGGAGTTGACCTTTTGTAGAATGGAAAGGACCCTACCCTACCCATTATAACTTAAAATATGTGGGAAGAGCATGATTTGATAATCTCTGCTCCAAAGCCTCTTCACCACTTACCATGTCTTGTAAATTGACTTCTTCCCTCTTCACTGAATTTGCTCACAGGGAAATCAACAATGACTTCTTACACACTAAATTCCTTTGAGTCCCTAAATTCCTTTTCTCTTGTCTCTCTCACATTTTATCCTGTTGCTCTTGCCTCTTAATCAAATCTCTCTTCTTCTGGACTCCTGTTTTCTACCCCTTTATGGGCTCGTATTTCTTCTTTCTTATGTCTTCTCATCCCATCCACTAGTATAGTCAAGAAGATTCTGTTGTTCTCTGTGACCAATTTACAGCATGTTCCTGTGGTGTAGAACTCTTAAGGATGATCTGATTATAATAGAGCAAAAGAAATTAATGAGATGATTCTACAGAGACTGAAATGCTAGAACATTTAGTAAGCATGCCTCTTTCCCAAATAATGAAGGAAAAAGTATATCAAATTCCCACATTTTTCAATGAATGTATTTAAACCTAACTTTCTATCTAATGTTTAAGTTACATCCCACAAATGTTAATATGTAGTATTCCCTGTATCATTTAGTTTGTAAATACGTCAAAATTTCCATTGCAATAGTAACCCAAGGGATGCTTCGATATACTTTCCCCATAATATGCAAACTTTTGCTTTTACTACTTTAATTTACTTGCCTAAAATAACTTTTGTAGATAAATATTTTCATTTACTATGTTTGAAATTTTATTGGTTAGTTTCTTAAGAAAATGAGAGCAGTAGTACAGCTTTGTTCCTATACCTCATTTTCATATGGCATGAAAGAAATAAAAGATCCCATTCTCAAAGAGCATAGTCTGTTGGGAAATTTTTATAACAAATAAGAAAAAAAGAAGCCAATATAATAATGGCTACGAATTCTGGGAATTCTAGGAAATTCAAAGGGGATCACATCAATAATGTGTAATAGAAAAACCAATAATGTGTCTTTCCATTATGATGCTTCTTTTAATTTGCATGAGTTAAGCCCTATACTTATTATTGTCGGATAATTTTAAAAGGGCATGACCCTGACTTCTTAAAGGATAGTTCTCAGAATGAAATCCCCAAAAAGCGCCAATAGTGAGATCTTGAATATGGAATAGTGTCTTATGTTAACTAAATCTACAAGGTGGCCATGTGAGTCAAATAATTACGGGTACCATATTTACTTTTCATAAGACGTTAAGATTTCAAATGAAGAAGCTCAACTAGATAAATTTTAGTTTTTAAGAGTTCAGGCTTGGAATTAACATATCTAACTTTGAATCCTAGCTTCTTCACTTAAAATTCTATGACGTTGGGTAAATTTATTCAATCTCTTTATGCCTCATTTGCTTTGCCTAAAGCAATGGGGATAACAACACCTATTTCTTAGGATTATTGTGAGAATTAACTTTTAAAAAAGAAAAGCAAAGTAAGTCATAGGTTCTAGTATTTGCACATTGTAAGTGACTAATAAATAGTAGCTCAATAATATAAATGCCAGCCAAGTGCTGAGGCATTTTCCTGTTCATATAAACTCTATTTGATTTTACTGGTCAACAGTGACATCATTACTGACTTAAAAAGACCCTAATCTTAGTATCTTGGTGTGCTGAGCATGGATATAACCCTGAATTTTTTTTATTAGCTCTTGTTTTAAAGATATTTCATATAATTCATTTTATAAGTTTCACTGTGTAAATTTATCCAGTAGGACTGCAACAGCATCCTAAATCAGCCTAGAATGATGTAATATTGCATCGCATTGCATAATACCATCATGCACACATCATCCAGAGTTGATTGTATCATTTTCTGATGCAATGCAATACTACTGCCACTACAGCTGAAGTAAGCTGACGTCAGCAGTGCACTGTGGAAAGCCCTGTGGGAAAGGTTGAGCACTGAAAACATTTCAGACTTTGTGCGAGACAGTTTAAGCTATTGTTCCATAGAACTGTTCTTATTTTATCCATTTAGGCACAATACAGAACAGTCATGCCTCGAAAGTGCGTTAATAGCATGGACAATTTCTATTGTCCTATCTATGGGGAAGTGACATTTGCCAGCCAGAAGAAAAGCATCACTTCTCAAGTGAAGAAGGCTTATTATCTTTACTTCAGATGCAAGGTTAGTGATTAAGACAAGCTTTGGCCCCCGCCTCTATTCTGTGCTACATGTGTAACACAGCTTTCACTGGTTAAATGGCAAAAGACCATCAATGCCGTTTGCAGTCCCCATGGTGAGAGAGCCACGCAACCGCATAAAAGACTGTTCCTTCCGCTTGGTTCCTCCTCTTTCCGGTGGAAAAACGAAGCAAAAGAAGTCGAGAAGAGTCCACCCAAACATTCCGTCTGCACTGAGATGACCGGTTTAACAACTTTCTGCTGGGTGATGCGAAACAAGCATGGAATGCTTTTCACCTAGTGTCTACAAACTTTTTTTGGGAATGTTAGGGCAGAAAACTACAAGAAACTAGTAGTAGACATGCTGATGCAGTATCAGAAACTTGGCTGCAATATGTCTCTAAAGATCCACTTCCTTCATTCTCATCTGGATTTCTTCCCTGAAAACTGTGGTATGGTTAGTGATGAACGTGGTGAACATTTTCATCAACATATCGCATCAATGGAATAAAGATACCAGGGAAAATGGTCCACTACAATGCTGGCTGCCTACTGCTGGATGCTCCCCAGAGATGCCCCTGAACAGCTGTACAAGAGACAAGAAATCTAAGAAGTAGTCTATGACTTGATTTTTTACAGGTATTAACCGTAGGCCTATTACTATTGGCATGCATTTCGTGATGTAAACATCCATTTATTGCAGATTACAAAAAAAACTAGAGCCAAAATTAGAATCTGACGGTCATATTCGTGTTCAACACACATAAGTTGATAGGAAATGACTAATTTTATTTCAGTAATATGACTTTTGTAAAAATTTGTTGACCAGTGTTATAATTGTGTAAATTATCTCCAAAGTGGTGAAATATTAAATATGCAAAATATGTACATAGATATTGCTTCTATATGACTAATGATCCAACTTCAACATAATTAATGAAGCTATTAGCAATAGGGCCAAGTGAAATTGCTTCCCTATTTATTATAACAAGTAACCAACAGGTCTGTTCCTTTAAAAAGTACTCTTTTAAGTAAGTACTATTTATGGGAATCTTTTCAGAAGGACAAAGGAGGATCGTAAGAGAAATTTCTAGAGCAGTCTAAAACCATTCCTGTTAGGAAACAGCAATTTCTGTGTAGTAGAAAATTTATGACAATGTCAGCAAACATAGCATAATGCAAGCCAGTTTATGTAGTTGGTGGTCATGTTTCTGGGGAAAGTGATTTGCTAATAAATATTTTCAGCCTGCATTTTGATTTGGTTATCATGATATTCATAAAAATGAATGAGGGAAGTAACCTTTAAACACAGACGTGCCAGAGAGAGTTACCAATGTATCACCTTCTTACGTGTGCTCAATCCATCTCTGAAATGTGGAGCCTGTCCAGGAAGACCTTGTCTGAATATATGTGACTGAGAGGGTGGCATCCTGTATATTCCAAATGAACTTGCTTCTGACATCTTTGTGATGCTCTTGCCTCTGAGTCATTGCTGGGGTCAACACAACCTTGCATCTTACTCCTTAATACAATGTTTCTTTTACTGGGTTTCATGTTTTAATGCATGAAAATCAATCTGGTTTGAGATAATTCTATTGACTCAATAATCCTACCTATAGAAAAAATATTCAATAGACTTTTTAAAATTCTCCTAAGATAAGTTTTAAGTGATTTTTTGAATATATTAAACTCTGCTAACCTGATATTTTGCTTTTCTAGTGGACTCTGTTAATATGCTGGAATTTAAATTATACCCTTTCATGCTTCAATTTGAAAGTGACTATTTAGGCCATTTGTATAGAAATAGCTACCATAAGGAAAATTAATGCAGTAGAATGAAATTACATTATTGGACTCCTTTTAACCCAAATTTAGATATATTTTATATAATATCATGTCTTTTGAAATATAACTACATGCAAATAAAAGCCTGATATTATGCAATTATTCTACATTGAATAGAGAAGTTGTTAGTCTTACTTCTCAACTATTCACTAGTGTCCAAACTTAGAGAATTTCACATTTATGTTAGGAAGTATGCTGAATGTTATACCTAGAGGAAAAAGCCCTGTAGTGTCAGGATACATGGATCCAATTGATAGATTTATTGAGAGCCTTTTCTGGATTGGGCACAGTGTTAATCACATAATTCTTGATCTCATTGGTTTTACCATCTAGGGGCCAGAAGACTAGTAAACAAGCAAGTGGATGAATATTATCAAATGGCTTTTATTATCACCATGGAAGAAACACTGGTTTATAACACTGTATATGACTGAGAGGTAGAGGATGACCCTCTCCAGATATATGTTACCATATCACACCCACTACCGACACACTTAGAGTTCTCCACCATAGTCCATTGGGCCCCTCCATACTTTGTTCTCCATCCCCTCCTCTTTGGTTCAGGAGACAACACTGGTGGCCTACCTTGATTATAAGATCAGATAAGGCCTCAGTGGGCTCTGAGAAGGGAAGAACCTGTGAAGGAACATTACAGGGAGAGAAATCAGAGATCCAGACATCCTAAAGTAAACCCTTAGGACTAGATATTGCGATATTGGAATAAACAGATTCAGTCATCTTACATGAGTCCACATTTTGACTTGGATTGTGTCACATTGCAGTTACTAAGTGGGTTACCACTTTCATTCTTTTCCAACCTCTAGGTAACTGCAAAATCTAAAAACTTACTATTGCTTTCATTTCCAAAAGCGATCCTACAGTGTCATTTGTATCATTAACTAACATTGCATGTTTGTATATTTTAAAGTGCAAGTTTCTCTTGATCCATTAAGATAGAAAATATGTGTGGAAATTTGTACTCATTTTGGACTCAGTGTGGGTGAGTTTCTGCTTGTTTCGAGTCACCGTGTATTTGAATTTCATGCCAGTCCTCTTCTCATCTTCGCATTTACTGCTGAGCACATTCAATGCTGATTATTACCGCTATGTCCTTTACTTTTGACCTCCTCACCCGTTGATTCATAGGTTTTTGCTGATGATGCCAAACTATGTTAGAACATGTGAACCCAATAGGACATGATTAGTTCCATTTAATGATAATGGGCCTTCTGGTATGCTTTCCAGGAATATATTGCATCATTAAAGCAGGAGCCACTTATTTGCAAAGTCAGAATCATCTGGTTACTAATACACTTCTCCTAACATATTGGTGTAATTTACAGGGGAGAAAAATGTGTTCCTTGAATATGCTTGCAACAAGAACTTGTACTAATTTCTCCTTTTTTAAATATTTCCTTTAAACTGTTCCATCTGCTAACCCCAGTCCAAGAGTGGAGATTTGGTCATTGTACTTTCCGAAAAAATAAAAGTGAAATAACTTCTGTTTGCAGGCAGCTATGTTCCTGTGCATTTTTATTTTATTTTACTCTTTTAATTCTGACAACCTAGCTGTAATTTTCAAAGAATGTTGACTGGCAGCCAGATTCAGAATAGTCAACTATTACAATTGTTTGTGTCTGTAAATATTCTCAAGTGTCTGTATAGCTGAAATGAAACAAGAAACAAGTTTGATGAACCACAGACTACTCTAGACCAGTATTTTGGGGATGCTTATTCAGTTCCTTCTCTTGACTTCTCCAGAGCATCTGTTTTCTCATGAAATATTCTGAGCATGTTTATAACCAGTGAAAACAGATCCTTGATTTAAAATGAAACTTTGTTAAAAAGATTTGCATTTCAATGCAAAACTTCAGATTAAAGCAGAATGTCTGCACAATCCTGGAATTATGCTAAGTCATAAATGTCCACTTAGATTTAGACTTTAATTTTTAAACTCTTATTTAGCAAAACACTGCTCAAAATTTGTAGGTAGAGATTTTGATTGGATTGACAAGAAAAGCAGTTCTGAATTTCATAAAGCATTCACCAGGGAGACTGTATTGTCAGCGGCAGTAATTACAGCAGGTAATTGTGTCATTTACCCTGTTACAGACCACTGAATGTGACGAGCATGGGACGGACCAGCTGTCACACCCTGTTAGCTTTCACGTTCTGGGATTTGCAAAATCATACTAGGACTCATTCCTGGTGAATGAAAGGAAAACAAAAATAAACTGAGATTAAGAACTATTATAGCTTTTATAGAGAGACATTTCTGAAAAACAAAAAGTACAAATTTCTCTAAAATGGAAGTCACCCCAGGCATTCTTCATGCATGTGTGTTTGGCAAAGGCTTCTAGGCTAGAAATAAATATAACTAAGATCTGTTTCTACTGCCTATTCACTGTGACCTTGGATAAATCATTTAATCTTTTTGAGCCTCAGTTTTCTTATGTAGTCAATAAAAAAAAACTGGTGAAAGTTATAACCTCTAAACCCCAATTCCTCATAAAATTCTCCATGTTTCTACTGGGAATAACTCTTATAGGTGCTGTAAATACACCAGTGAACCAATTTGGGTGTCTTCCCTCATGAAACTTTTATTATAATGAAGAAGATAGACCATAAGTCATAAATAAGCAATGTTATATATTATAACATTGGGTGATGTGAAGGAGTCCAGGTGGGAAATGGGGATGAAACAGAGAATCTCTGAGGAGGGCCCCCTGAACAGAGGCCTGAGATATGCGAGCAAGCAGGGCAAATGTGTGTTCATAGGTTCTCACAAGGCAGGGACATCAAGGCGTATTTTCTGCTCAAGGACACAGGCAGTTGTGGCTGCGAGGAGAGAGGTAGAAGATACCTTCCACAGAAGATAGTGTGGCCATAGCCAAGTCTTTTTATTTTGTTCAAAATGTGACAAGAATCCAGGAGAAAAAATGAAAGCAGAGGGATGCATCTATCTAAGTGTTAAAAGACTCATGCTGTCTTGCTATATGAAATAAGAATAGGGGCCTCCCTGGAGGCTGAGGGGTTACGTCTTAGAACTCTCACTCCTATGGTTTCAGTTCGATCCACAGCCAGGAGCTGACCCACACAGGGCACAACAGACCTCTCCTGTCTCACCCGCTGCTCCCCTTAGCAGTGTATGTCAGTCAATCCACCTATCTGCCCCCCACTCTGTCTCTAGGGAATCCTTCACCCCCCTGCACCTCTGGCCTACACCCCAGTTCTTCTGTGCAAAATAAATACAAAACTTAAAAATAAAATGAAATAAGAATAAGGTGGGTATATTTAGATTTTAACAGAATACACGCAAATATATTAGAATATGTCGTAACATTTTTTTAAAAATCATGTTTTTCAAGTTTATGGAAAATTTTATAGAGATATTAAAGACTAATGATTGCAGTTGATGTTCTTTCCACATTCCTTTATTTTTCAAATGACCTTTGAGTTTCATTTTTTCTTAGATAATGTAGAATTGGCAAGAATAATCACCATGTAGGAAAATACTAGCTTCATTTCTGCTGGCAAACTTGGGTTTTTCAATGTAATTCAGCAAAGACTTTGAAATATGATAATATGTTGTTAAGTTTGGTTGAACACAGAAAGATGCAGTTTTCTCTAGAATAGTTGAGTAGGAGCAGAGAGAGGAGAATTCAGGTGTATAAATCTAACTGGACTTGGAGAAAAGTCTTTTGTCACAGAGTTTCTTGTAACATTCTAGATGGAATTTTTCTTCTGTTGGTACGTCATGCCAAACTGATTCATCTTTTCATGTATTAGAACATTCACTCAACAAACATAGATGGAGCATTAAGTTCTAGTCAGACATTCTGCCTAATCCTCAGGATATAGGAGAACTCCCTGCAGAAAGCGTGGTGGTGATAATGTGCCTCGACTGGAGGCGTAGGCCTGAGGTGCGGGGTGGGAGTGATGAGATGATTCCCCAGAGACAGAGTGGGGAGTAGAACAGGCAGACTGACTGAAATCCTCTGCTGAGGGGAGCAGTGGGCAAGACAGGAGAGGTCTTCTGCACCCCATTTGGGTCAGCTCCCTTGCCAGGGATCGAACTCAGACCATAGAGGTGATAGTGCTGAGACTCAACCTGTAGGCCTCTAGGGAGGTCCCAATCAGATATTTAGCACATTCAAGTCACTGAGTGAAGCTGCTGGAATTTGTCTGAATTTAGGGCATGCCACCATCCCATACACCTCTGAACTCCGGTTGCATGCCCTGCTCCTCTTCTTCACTAAAGCCCCGCTCTGTGACCTTGTTTCCTTGGTCAGAGCCACACCCTTCCTCCCACTGCTCCACTGAAACTTCAGAAACTTCTTTGTGTCCTTCCTCTCACTAACCTCCTCCACTGAAGTCACCATCAAATCATGAGGTGCTGGCCTGTCTCTCTTTCCTCCTCCCTCCTCTGCCACCCTTTCCACTCCAGTCCCTGCTTCTATTCTAAAATCTCTCTCTCTCTCTCTCTCTTTCTCTCTCTCTCTCTCTCTCTCTCTCTCTCTCTCTCTCTCTCTCTCTCAGTGATTTTATTTATTTTTTCGTAGAAGAACTGGGGTGTAGGCCAGAGGTGTCGGGGTGAGAGGATCCACCAGAGACAGAGTGGGGAGCAGAACAGGCGGATCTAGAAATCAACTGCTGAGGGGAGCAGCAGGCGAGACCGGAGAGGTCTGCTGTGCCATATGTGGGTCAGCTCCCTGGCTGAGGATCAAACTCACGCCTTAGCGGTGAAAGTGTTAAGCCTTAACCCCTAGGCCACCAGAAAGGCCCTGGTGTCTCTCCTCTTGATGTTGCCTTGACATGTGCATTCTGTCTTCATTTACATATCTTGGGGTTGCCAGGACACTTGTGAGTGCACGTTAGGGTGGGCCTAACTCCCCTTTAACAGCTCTTTATTATGTTAGCTGCAGTATAAAAACAAAATAAATCTTCCTTTTTATCTAGGAGTTTGTAACACAGAAGTAAAGATTGGTAGGTAAATAGACAACTGTGATCCAGGCAGTTCAGAGCTATGGCAGAGGAAGTACAGCAGGTTCAGAAAGCAGATGGAGCAAAGATCCTGAACCATAAGAGCAATGAGAACAGAAATGGGAGCTTTTTTGTTATAATTTCTTTTTAAGATTTTTTTTTATTTATTTATGCTTAAAAGTTGAGGTGAAGGCCAGAGGTATGGGGTGGTGAAAGGGTTCACTGGAGACAGAATGGGCAGCAGAACAGGCAGATCGACTAAAGTACACTGCTGAGGTTAGCAGCAGGTGAGACAGGAGAGGACTGCTGTGCCATTGGGGATCTCCCCAGCGGGGTATAGAACTCTTAATGCTTCTCGCAGCTGCCGACAGCTCCACAGCATTGCTCTTAACCCGTTGCACCACCAAGGAGGCCCAGAAATGAGAGTTTAAACAAAGAGAACAAGTCACTTTCTGTGCTTCTGGCTCACATAGCAGAAGGAGTGAGCGAGTTCTCTGGGGTCTCTTTTTTTAAGGACACTAATTCTATTTATGAGGGCCATACCCGCATGACCTGTTCACCCCCAAAGGCCCATGTCCAAAAGCCATCATTTTGGGAATTAGGCTATAGTGTAAGAATTTTTGGAGACACTAACAATCTGTTCATAACATTTAGTTTATCATTTTGTCCTGGGGTTCAGTGGTTGGGGTATAAGATAGAGAAGGCAGGAGATAGATCAGAAGATCAGAAAACAAAAACCCATGATTGAGTCAGACATACCCTGTCCTTCTGCCCTGAAGGCCCAAGAAACACCCCAAATCAGCTATCCTTGGATAGCTGCAAATCTCCCCCATTTTTCTTCTTGGCTTCTACATTGTATACCACTTCACCTTAAAGCGACAATCTGATAGAGTAAAAAATTTTACCATTGTGGAAAGATATGTGGAACATGATTAAATAACATTGAAAGAGGGAGCAGTGAAGAAAACTGATTTTCCCAGGGTAGAACAGTGCTGATCGTAATTAAAATAAGCACTTGCAGTAGGGAACAGATTACAAGTCACTATCTGGAAAAAAAAATTGATCTATGGAAGAATTAAAAATAGCAGAATGATATAAGTAAATTGACAAGCAATATAAGTGAAGTTGGCAATTAGGAAGCAAAAGCAAGACGTCAGAATAAGGTTAGTTATTAATTGACAAGTGAAGGGGAGGGAAGTTTAGGTCAGAATCTAACCCACTTGTTCTTACACAGCTGTTCTTTAAGTGACACATCTTGTCTTGAGGTCCAGAGGGTTCTTGTCTGTTTTCCTCCAAGCAGCTATCTGATTGGGAGTCCAGAGACCAGAGACTTGAGTACAAAAAGTGGACATAGGGTCCTGCCTGGTGGCCTAGGGGTTAAGTCTCAGCACGATCACCACCATGGCCTGAGTTCGATCCCTGGCCAGGGAGCTGACCCACATAGGGCACAGCAGACCTCTCCAATCTCACCCGCTGCTCCCCTTCACAGTGGATTTCAGTCAGTCCGCCTCTTCTGCTCCCCACTCTGTCTCTGGTGAATCTTTTCACCCCCTGCACCTCTGGCCTACACCCCAGTTCTACACACACAAAAATAAAATGAATAAATAAAAAGAAGATAAAACTTTAATAATAATAATAATGGACATAGGAGGATGAAGAGTTGTTAGCTGGCCAACATGGGGTGCTCAGTATTCAGGGAAATGAACCATGAGTTGGCAGAGCAAAGTTTCTCAAAGTGCTCTGAACGCTGTGATTTCTGAGGGCAGGAGCTCCCCTCTGTGAGAAATAGTGAGAAAGGAATTACCCCATGTGAAGAAAACTCATCAAGTAAAAGTGAGTGATTTAGAATGAAGTTTACATAAAAGCCTTTTCAAAATCTTGGGGAAAATGTAATATAAAAAGAAGAGGCACTCTAACCGTATTATCAGAAAAGATGATTCTTTTTGGCTTTAAGAAAAGGTGATTTTCTAAATGACAAAAAGAGATTTTACTATATACCTAAAATGATCCTTGCCACTCAAGAACTGAACAAAACAAGATAGAAATTAGTCACCAGCTTACTGCCTGACACCATTATGTATCTAGCACTTGTATATTATGTATACAGTACATGCATTTATATGCTATATATGCAATATGTAATATTGCATGAATGCACACACATAAAGAGATATTTATGTGTTCTCTTTTATGAAGAAACAAATCTATAACATCTTGACGATAAAGATTCCGCCTTGTTCATCTTATAACAATCACAACTTAAGCATGGTAGAACTCAATGCATATTAGTAACCTCAGTAAACATGGTGAATTGAAATATTAAGACATTATATTAGCTCTAAAATGTCAGATAATTCAATGCTTTGAAGCACATGAAATACACTAAAGACATAGACATATACGTCTATAGCTTGTTTTGTCAGTTACTAAAGAACAATAAATAAATACAATATTTTGGAATAGAAAGTACTCTTAGGTCTTACATTTTTCTTTGGTAAAGACTCAAATAATATACTTTAAGAGAGATGGATTTTGTAATCTAAAGCTCATTTCTAAAAGTAAGTTCCTGAGTGAAAAAGTTAAGAAAATGCCTTTGCTTCATAGTCCCAAACCTTTAAGTGATTTTGTAAAGGAGTCATTCTGTTTTCTGTAAGTTGGAAGATAAAAGGGCATGATGTGGTCCCAGTGGACTGTGGGTGAGGACTGTGGGTTCCTTGGTGGTGGGTGTGGGTGCTGACATGCGTCTGAAGGGGTGCGAGCCTGTACCTCTGTGTCACGTGGACAGTTATAAGCCAGTGTTACCTCGATTTAAAAATTAAAATAAAAATGCTGGCCGTGGTGGCGCGCGCCTGTAGTTCCAGCTACTCGGAGGCTGAGGCTGGAGGATCGCTTGAGCCCAGGAGTTGTGGGCTGTAGTGCACTGTGCTGATCGGGTGTCCGCACTAAGTTCCACAGCAATATGGTGACCTCCCTGGAGCGGGGGACCACCAGGTTGCCTGAGGAGGGGTGAACCCGCCCAGGTCGGAAACGGAGCAGGTCAAAAAAAAGTTAAAGTAAAAAGAACATGGTATTGAAACAAGTGTAGAAATCTAAGATCTCTTTAAAATGCATTGGAGAGACTAGGTTGAAATTCTGTGATTGTTTTTCTCAGAAAATTTTGTATTTCAAGCATTCCCTTTTATATTGCATCTGTTCTGAGATTTTTTTTCCTGGCTGTGGTTTTTTTGAATATACTCTCTAATATTCTCATTACTATTGTGTAGGTATTCAAGTAGGACCAGCCTCAGAGCTTTCAGTGAAAGAACAAGTTATATAGCATTAAGTAGGGTGATTTTATTCCCTTCAAGATGAGTAAACACTTTTCCTTTCTTTCAAATAAATGTAATAAGTGGGAAAAACCCCTCTTAGGAAATTTAGGGGCAACACTGACATGTAAATACAGGAAAAATAAAATTAAACCTTTTTCCTTGGTGTGTGGAATCCCAGTCCTCCTTGTTCTCGGGGCTTTTGTCTCGGTGCCCAGAGTTCTTGCTGGTCAGCTAGGCAGACAGTCAGGCAGGTGGCCTTGCACCAAGGACAAATGTCCTGGTATGAGAAACTGCTGGGAAAACAGTATCTGCTATAAGCAGCAGGCAGGTATTATGGCCGGATTAGCAAGATCAGCTAGAACACCTTGTAAGGATTAGCGGAAAGTTAGGTAAGAATAGAGAACAGAGACAATATGCTTTGACCAGCAGGACAATGGCGCCCCCCAGGCAGTAGCCCATGGTCACCCACCCTAGTTCACATCCTCCATAATGCATCCCCCACCCATGTACACTTCCTGAGTGGTTCCCCACCTTTGTACTTGATTCTAGTAAACACGAGACTGCCTTTGGATGGGGCTGTGCATTAAGGCCTGATGTAGCCCCTATAGGCTTCTCATTGCTCCAGCCCACTGGAGTTTGAGTGATCCTTTCCTTGTCCTGCAATGTTCTGAGAGGCAGCATTGGTGAATTTAAGCATCAGGGTGTTTTAAGCAATGCATAGGCATCACTCTAAGTGTTAAATTCCAGATATGGTACATGGATTTTGGGTGAATACAATGAATTAGATGTAAAAGATAATGAGAAAGTTAAAACATTAATTTTATATAGATTGGCGCCTGACTGTTATTCCTTCATCCTCTTTGACCTAAAATGTATTTTGTGTTAGAGCAAAAACTAAAGATTCAGACGCCTATAATGAAAATTCACTCTCTCAAAGAATGTAATGATCAATGGTGGTGGGTAAGAGAAGGAACAATCCTTGACCTCGAGGAAAGGGCTAGTCTAGTATTAACTCATGAAGCATCCACCTGCATCCACATTATTATAAGTGCTTTCCAAGAAAGGGGATAGGGAACTAACAGGAGAGGTTTGGTGGTATTGAGTGAAGCATGTGCACATATGGAGAAGTATAAATAGCACCTTGAAATTAGGTAGATGTATAAACAACTGACAAGGAAGGAAGGGAGGGAGAAGAGGAGAGTGGAGAGGGGAAGGCTGGTTTCCATGTATTATGTAAATTAATCTTTGCAAGGATGACACGCATGGAGATCACAATCCCCTATCTACCGTTAGTTCTCAACCCAAAATCCAGACAGTTTAGGAAACTGAATGTTTATTTTTAAAATTCACTTGGCAGCAAAATTTGACCGAATGTGACACTTTTTCTCATCTTCATCCAATTTAGTAAGAATGGTCCTGATACCGGGCAAAAGGGGCTTCAAAACTTGCCAAGGGCACTGCCCAAATTGCTTACCAGTCACTATCTTAGTTCTGCACCCGCACGCACAATTGCAAGACTACAAGGCTTAGGGAACAATAACAATGGGATTTATTTAACAAACAGGGAAAAGCAAAGAATTACTAAAGTCAACATATGGTCGTTTACCTTACTTAAAACAATGTCCTTTAAGTCCCAAAGAAATAACAACAAAGGCAGTGTCTTCCCACCACTGCGGACGTGGAGCTCCTCTTTCAAACAATAGGCCACGTTTCCAAAATGGCATCTTCCTGCCTCTGCAGACGTGCAGCAACCAGACTGTAGGCCAGATTCCAATTCATGAGGACAACACAGGACACAACTGGAGATGCTCCCGAAGCTGTCGTGGTGCCCCAGCACAGCACAAGGACAACAACACTGCAAACAGCAACTACAGCGGCCAGACAGCCCAACAGACTGCACTCACGCATTTTAGGAAGGTGCCCGCTCTGGACCTTTGCCTTCTTTCTTTAGCTGCAGTAAAGACAAAACCGGGAGCAGTTTTCTCACTCACCTACTTGCAAAGCCTCCAAAGTCATTGGTCCCAAAGTCACTGAAGATTCCAAAAATGTTCAATCTATATCCTGGCAGCTCAAAACTTCTGGCGTCTGATTTCCAAACTCTCAATTTTCGCGGCTACATTTCCTGCCACTGCTTCTTCTTTTCCTACATCATGGCGACTGCTTTTTCTATTCTTACATCATGGCAACTCAAATCTCCTTCTTTTACAGTCCCTTTTATTTCTCATCAGAGTCTCTACCCCAAACTAAAATGCCTTTTTAGCATTTTTCCCTGGGGCTATCTATCTTCATCAGCAACTACTGGCTCAGCCCCATTACAGTCCTACCAAAATATGTTTGATTATGGGGTACTGCCCCAGATCCTCCTGGAGACTTTTCTCCTCGGTTATGAGGTTCATTTAATAGAGTAGTGAGCTGTGACTTAGAAAGATTTAATAATTCACCCAAGATCTGACCGCTAATAAGAGAGCCAAAACATGAACTGAGGCAACCAGATTCTAATTACCTTACTCTTAACTACCACACATTCTGGCTTTCAGATGTTATGATGGAGTTAAGCACAAGATTCTATTGGCTCTATGAGAATAAACTAAATTAGACTTGGAGGGTTTTGAAGAAGGCCTTCTGAATAAGCAGGTCTTCTGGATGTTGTGGAAGGGAGGTGAGTAGGAAAGTTAGGCAGAGCAAGTGACCAAGGGTTTTCTTGGGCAGAAAACAGGGACACATCTTTAGAATATACGGTAATTGGCTCATATCATCCTCGGCCTTAATAATCTCAGAATGATATTATTAATAAAAATGATGCAGGAGGGTAGTTGTAAATTATTCAATTTGGTGATAACTCAAAGGGTCATTAACGTCTTGATGAGTAGGTGGTTGCCTTGATGGCTGGTTAAAAACAAGGTGTGATCTTAAAACATTAAGAGAGAGGAAAAGAGAATGGGGGGAGTAAGAGATATCAGAAGGCGTTCAGAAGATGGTGTGTAGATGTACAAAATAGGGAGCAGTTTTGTTACTAGAAGCCTAGGGCGATAATCCAGAGGAGTTATTCAGTGCCCAAGTTTGGTCATGGAACAGTGGAGGTGGAGTGGGGGGAGATAGAAATGAGAACTGCCAAGCAAGTAAAAGCTGGATGAATTGGTCCTAGAGGTGGGAAGAATTGAGGGGGAAGTCCATGTCCCAGATTCCTGAGGATATGTTTTCTGATGAACTCCATCGTTTTGGGGAAAGTTTGTGGTAAGGCTTTGTAGGGAGAGTGAGGAGTTGAGATGGAGCAGGCATTGCAAGATCTGATACCTGCTGAAGAGTGTGGAAGGGAGAGCGGAAGATATGTGGGATCATCACTAGAATACTTTGAATATTGGACACTAGATGTCTCTGAATGTTTTCCATGTTAGAATGAGACGTACTTTATGGTGACTGGTTCACTCTTTATTTATATTAAGTACTCAGTGGAAACCAATATGAGCTGGTCATTGGGTTAGGTGTTGAGGCAGTTGATGAATTAAACCTAAAAGTTTACTGCCTAAGTGGTTGTATGGGAAACATTGACTCAGTTTATTGTCTTTAAAACTAAAGCACACTCAAATGTCCTCTCTACCCTTCCAGTCATTTCACAAATTAATCCAAAGTGCTTTGAGCTGGTGTAGTGATAATTGAAAGGGAATAGTAAAAAATAAGGATAGGCAGGGTCAGGAATAAGACGTGTTTAGTGGGCATTCTGCCACTACTTCCAGTTATACAAAAAGTTAAGGCATGATGAATTTTAGGGTTGATTTTTATGGAAGTCACTAGCAATATATGAATGAGGCGAGAGTCATTTTCCTCCACAAAGTGGTTGTCGTGTGTTAGCAAGCCAGCATTCCTTTTTCCTCTTCACCCTTCTTTCTTCCTTGTATTCTCTCCCTTTGGGTCAGCGTTAGATTATTACTGGGTGCAAGTCAGAAATCTGCAACACTGAGAGGCAAAGCAGAGGTTAAGTGTGAAGAAGAGGAGGAGGAGGAAGAGGAGGGGGAAGGGTGAAGAGAGGAGTGGGGGTAGAAGGAGAAGAGAAGAGTGGTGGGAGGAAGGGGGGAAGGGGGAGGAGGAAGAATGGGATATATTGGAAATATTTTAGACAGTTGACTAATGCCAAATCATCAATTAAATAAACTCAAGTTTCCTAACTTGATCTTTGCTTTTTTATTTTGACTTTTTATTTCTTCTTGACCATAAAAATTGAACTAAGTCAAGAGCAAGGATAACAAAATTCATTAAAAAAGACCTTTCTTTCTTCTATTTATACCACCAAATCCTCCTGGTCATGCAGATTTAAAAGCCAAGCTATCCTAACGCCTTTCTTCCTTCCTTATTTCAAGACTGATCACCATGGGCCTGAGCAGTTCTACAAAGACCGTCCCTCGTTCTCCACCGCTGTGTCCCACGTTAATTCAGGCTCTCTCTGCAGCAGTTTCTTCCCTTCTTCTCCCCTCCCTCACTTCCTTTCATTTTTATTTAAACATTTATTTATTATGCATATGAGCTGGAGTACAGGCCAGAGGCGTGGGGCGGCAAGAGGGTTCACCAGAGACAGAGTGGGGGGCAAAACAGGCAGATCGACTCTAACCCAAAGGGAGAGAATACAAGGAAGAAAGAAGGGTGAAGAGGATGAAGGAATGCTGGCTTGCTAATGCGTGACAACCACTTTGTGGAGGAAAATGACTTCTCGCCTCATTTATACATTGCTACTGACTTCCATAAAAATCAACCCTAACATCATCATGCCTTATTTTTTGTATAACTGGAAGTAGCTGCAGAATGCCCACTAAACACATCTTTTATTCTTGACCCTACCTACCCTTATCTTTCACTATTCCCTTTCAATCATCACTACATCAGCTCAAAGCACTTTATGGATTACCTTGTGAAATGGCTGGAAGGGTAGAGAGGAAATTTGAGTGTACTTTGGTTGTTAAGATTCTTGATCAAATAGGATTAGGAAAGGAGGCACACTGTGAAAGAACTAGAAGAAAATAAAACAAGCATGTCAGAGAAAGGAAATCTGAACCAATCCCTACTTGCCAAGCAAACTGAAGAACAAGAATTCAGTATTGACTCCCTATGGTCAGTGAACAGGAAACTTGAGTAGTGAACAAAAAAACTCATTGGGTGTTAAAAATGAGATTTAGTGGGTTTGCTATTCATACAGGAATTGAGCAGGTTTAAAGTATGATTTCTTGCAGTCACTTTAATAGCTTTAAAAGTAGACTTCTGATAAAATGGCATTGTAGTAAATCAATTTTTTTTTCCTATAATATAAAGTGAATAAATAAGGCAGTCATTGGAAACACAATGAATAGTTTTGGTCAATCTGATTGCAGGCTTTTTTCCTTTGATGTAATCATTGAAATTGGTAGTATTTTGGAAACCAGAAAAATGTCCAAAATATGTTTAATCTCAAAAAAGATTATGAAACGAGCAAACTCCAAGAATTTAGGTTTTCCCTACAGAATTGAAATAGGAAAGAGAGGACATAATTTACCTAATAAAAGTAAAATAAATTTTCCCACTGAGGTAGATAATAATGAGAAAGTAGCTAATATTTGTTGAATTATTACTTATTAGAGTCTTTACTCATTATTTAAGTTTATTCTTCACAACAGCTCTTAATATATCTCTTCATTTCTTCTTTTGGAACTTAGATTTGCTTCTAAGAACTCGGGTAAAATGGCATAAAAAATATCAAGCCTGTCTTAAAATCATAGTGTATCACATTGCTTCTCATTAAATAGTAAATACTTTTCCCATTTTTAATATTTTCCTTTTTATTTACTTATAGTCCTAGGTCAGAACATCTGGTGGAGGACATTTCAAACCATTAGATGAGTCAGTAACCATCATTAGGTCACCAATGTTTTGATTACAGGCAGTTTATTGGTGCTGGTAAGCAAGTAGTGTCTTTATATACTAGACCACTAAAAAAAGGGGTGGAGAGAAAGAAGGAAGAAGGAATGCTAGTTCCTTTTCAGATCATCTAGAAATTGTTGAGCTGTAATGCAAATATTCTTTAAAATCAATTCACACCGATTTTGAAGAACTCTGCCATGGAACAGTCGTCTTGCAACTCGAAAGAGCTGTGTTTGAGTCCTTAATGTCATTTAGCTTGGTAGAATCAAGATGGCATATTTCACCTGAGGACTCAGTTGTTGCCTTTTTGTTAGAGTAAAACCAGAGGGCTTAGTATTGTAGATCTATGGTCTGTCTGATGCTCTTTATAGGTCAGTGCAGATAACTATGTCTTTATTTTGTGTGGTGATGTAAAAGTGAAATTCAAGGATGAGCTTCTGCAAAACCAGTGGGGTCATAACATAAACAATTTGGTCTCCAGAATTACAGAAGGAAACTGACTAAGCACCTATAAATTTTTTGCGATAAACCACCCTTCTAAACATATAGTTTGATAGTATTTCTTTAAACTCCTCAAGCATGATATACATTTCTTCTGTAGGGCCCCTTGAACTGAGACTCATTCAATCTTTATCTCGTGTTTCTAATTATCAGATAATAGTTAAGACCAGAGGTAAGTTGTCATCATGTTTATAGCATGTTAGAATACTCTGCCACATTCTAAGAGATAATTTGCTTATGTAAATGTATATTCCAGGGATACTTGTGTTAGGCAAAGTGAAGCAGCTTCTTTTGTGGAACTTAGACCTATATTTTCTACATTTCTACATTTGCACAGGAGAATAGCAGGTGCAACATAGACCCTATAATTCTTTTGGCCGAGGAAATCCATCAGAGGAAATGAAAGATTTTCTGATGCTAATGGACCATTTATGAAGGCTTATTATGTTCTGTTATCAGAAGAGCAAAATCTGTCGTATAAAGTTGTTGGCTAGAGGATCTAGGGTATTACTCAGGATGTGAAGCAGAATTGTCCAGAGGATGATATTACCAGGGCCTGACTGCTAGTATCAGGAGAGGATGCTCAGATTTTGGAGATGCTTTTTGACAACATGCGTTAATGTTGAGCTTTCAAAATTTTTTAAGTTGAGGAAATTAATGCTTGATTTGAAGTCTATGAGTTGGTTAAATTATTTTGTAGGAATCTTAATTTGAGAAATTGCTATCTTACTATTTTATTGGAGTAACATTGGTTTACAACATTGTATATGATTTAAAAGTATGGTATCACCACCTTTCTCTGTTGTTACCACCTACCTCCAAGACACCCATAGTCCTCCACCACTCCATTGTGCTCTTGGCCCTGGCATTCTCACTTCTGCAGTCAGCTTTCTAGGTTTTGTTATTGGTTTGGCTTTAACTAATCCTATGTTAGTTTCTTTATATTCTACATATAAGTGATACCATCCAGTGTCTGTCTTTCTCCTTCTAACTTACTTTGGTTAGCATAATCTCCTTAATCCCATCCATGTTGCCACAAATGGAAAGAGTTTATCTTTTTTTTCTGTACATGTAGCTGGTAATATCCATTGCATATTTATACCACAACATCCTAATCCACTCATTTGTCCTTACATGGTTTCCATAACTTAACCTTTGTAAATAGTGCTGCAGTGAACATAGGAGTGCATCTAGCCCTAGGAACCAGTGGTTTTGCATTCCTTGCTTGGTCATATTGTGGACCCACTTTTAATATTTTGAGAAACCTCCATGCTATTTTTCAGAGGGGCTAGACCAGTCTACATTCCCAGCAAACTGTATGAGGCTTTTTTTTTTTTTCCCACATCCTCACCAACACTTGTTTTGGGTCTTTTAGATATGGGCCATTCTCACAGGTGTGAGGTGGTATTACATTGTGTATTTGAATTACATTTCCCTGCTTATAAGTGATGATGAGCATTTTTTCATGTACTCATTGCTGATCTGTATGTCTTTTTAGGAGAAGTCCCTTTTCATCTCTTCAGCCCAATTTTTGACTGGATTTTCTTTTGGTTGAGTTGTATGGCTTTGTAGTGATAGATCTTGGATGTTAGCCCCTTGCCAGCAGTGTGGTGTACAACTATTTTCCTCCTTTTAGTAGCGTGTGGTTTTGTTTTAATGGTAGTTTCTTTCATTCTTCAGAAGCTTTTTATTTTGCTATAGTCCCAATTTTTTAAATATTCTCTTTTGTTTTCCATAATGTTGGAAATGAATCAACAAAAACATCACTGGATTTCCTATATCATGGGGTTTTCTTCTGTGTAGTTTATGGTTTCAGGTCTTACATGCAAGTCAATTATTCATTTTTGAGTTGTTTTTTTTATGGTGTTAGACTATGATCTAATCTCATTATTTTGCATGTGATTGCTCTGTTTTCCCAGTACTAGCTATTGAAGAGACTTTTCCTTCTAAAATGAATGTGCTGACACCTTTGTCAGAGGTTATCTTTCCATATAGATTTGAGTTTATTTCTGGACTTTTAATTCTGTTTCATTCTTCTGTGTGTCTGTTTTTGTTCCAGTGATGTACTGTTTTGATTATTATAGTCTTATAGTATAGTTTGAAGTCTAAGCATGGGAACTTTCTTTCATTATCCTTTCTCTTTTTTGTCAGGATTGCTTTGCCTCTTCTGAATATTTTGTGGTACCAGGCAAATTTCAGTAATCCTTTTTATTTCTGATTCTTTGAAGAATGCCATTTAAACTTTGATAGGGATTCCATTGTATCTATTATTGTTTTAAGTAAGGCCATTTTAGCTACTTCCAATCTAGAAACAGAGAGATATTTTCCATTTCCTTGGGTCCTTTTCTGTTTATTTTAAGAATATCTTAGATAATTTAAATTGTATAGGTTCTTCACCTCTTTTGTTAACAAAACATTATATGAATGATGGAGCTTAGCCTGAGGTTGTGAAAATATCATTCAATCTTATGAGTTGGATATTCTGAACATCAGATCTGAAATGTTTCCTTTTCAATATATGTGAATAAAGCTGGGAATTCATTCAGTATTACATCCTGGCATGCTCATCTCATATATTGAAATACACTAGTGATTTAACTTTAACTTAGTATTTCCCTCCTTATTTAATTTTATTTATTATATGTTGAAAATGTGGAGGAAGTATTAAACATGGAGAAGCTTACTGGTGAGTGGGTGGTGTAGTCCTCAGGGACATGTGAATCAGAAAGAGGGTAAGAAGTTGACATTTGACCTAAGCTGGATGTGGAGCAGCAAAAATTAATTATTCATAGAGATGATCTTAAAGAATATTTGCTTCTTGCTTCATTCACATTTGTTTTGTGAAGGGCTGTCAAATTAAAGTTAATTCTTCTGTGAGACAATAGGTATTTTGAAAGGATTTTTTTCTAAGGTCACAGTTTAGTTGACAATTATAACTAACTTTAAGTAGTATAAAAATGTAAATGAGAATGTAGAGGAATTGCTATTTTCTGTTTCTAAAATATATTATGTTACCTTAATTAATATTTGAACTATCCCAATCAAGAAAAAATTGCCACATAAAATCATTGAAAAACAGCCTAATTTTTAGTAGCTTTCCATTTGGTGTCTAGCCTACCATTGAACAAATTGGGATGCTCTGGATTGCTAATGTCAGAAGAAATAATTTGTAGCTTTTTTCATTTTGGTCATTCATTCTCTCAATCACATACCCAAGGAACATTCTTTGAATGCTAAAATGAAATGTAAAAAATGTACAAAATTCTTATGCAGAAATTTGCAACCCCATATGAGACTTAAGAGTGGAGAACCAAGAAAAAATAGACAATTATGATGAAATAGAATAACAGAGCCCACTATGTGGTACCAGGGAAAATGGAGGCAATAGAAAGAGGAGAGTGAGATATTTTCTTTCTTTTTTTTATTTTTAGGTGAAAGCTAGCTTTATTACTAGCAGCAGAGAGGGAGAACACACAAAAGGGAGAATGCACCTATAAGGAAACTTGGTGCACCTCAGTTAGAGAATGTTAGGACTTATAGAATTTGTTTATGTTTTTTTTTTATAAATATATATTTTTATTGTTATTTATGTCTTTTACATTTTGTATTCCCCTTGGGTAGCCCACCACCAATTCACCCGTGATCCATCTTCATGGTCCCTTGTGTTCTTTTCTATTCCATTTTGTGCCCTTTTCCTTCCCTCCCTCCGCCTCCCTCCCCACCCCCCCCACCCCCCCACTGATTGTCTCTCTCCCACCCGGCCTCCCTATAGTCCTGTTATAAGTGAAACCATTCGATATTTTTCTCTTTCTTTCTGGCTTATTTCACTGAGTATGATCCCCTCTAATTCCATCCATGTCGCTGCAAATTGCATGTGTTTATCTTCTTTCCATGCTGAATAGTATTCCATTGTGTATCATATGACATGCTATTTTAGTGTAATCTTCAAAAGTGGTATGAGTTTTCCTGGAGAATCTGTGGGGGCACATACTTCAGGAAGAGGAAATGAGTGTGAAGGTACAGATATTTTTAAAAATCTAGACCCTTTATTTACCCCTGCATTGTTTAGGAGTACACTTATTCGCTTTAGTAACCATGAGAGTAAATGGCAATAGAGGAAACTAGATGCCAGCTTGTGTAATTATTTAAGGTTTATTGAACATTATTACACTAGGTGCTAAAATGAATCTTGTTAGGCCCTTCTTCTATCCAGGGAGCCTGGTCTAATTAAGAAGACAACTAAGAAGGGGATGAAAACAGCATCAAATCAACCAGTAGCTGTCTTTAAACAGCCTATGGCTGTCCATATAGAGATTTATAGATTAACTGTAATGCCCTGGGAAGAAATTTGGCAGCAGGTGCAAACTTCAGAGTGTGGATTTACTTTGCTTAAAGCTGCTAAACCCAAAGCTATGCGTCTGTCCATTTCTGTCCATCTGAAATTTTACCCCTGATAAGGATGATTCCAATTTGGAGATTCCTTTATTCACTCTATCATCAATATTTATGAATTTATCAAACCCATCAAATGCTCTGATAACTAAATATTAAGGGTAGAATTTTGTACAATTTGGGGAGATTCATCCAGCAATTTGGAAACAGAGATATCTCTTCATGCATTCCTGAAATCTCCATGATTAAAACATCTCTTTACTCTGAAAGTTTATTGGAAACAGTCTCTAAGGATTTTACTACAGAACTAAAGTTAAAGCTATGATAGCTTTGGGCTTATATAAAACAGAATATAAATCATGAAATGATTTAGTTTTTTAAAAATATTTTAGAAATATTTAGTTTTTAAAAATAAAATATTCTATTTCAGTAGCTAAAATAAGTGATCCTAGGATAATCTTAACTCTATGTGCCAAAGGCAGTTTATTCAAAGTTATAGATGTATTACCGATTATTCAAGGTATATAGACGTATATAGACGTAGTTATAGACGTAGATATAGACGTAGTCTAGGTCATCTAGGATTTTAGATAGATAGATGATTGATAATTGATAGATAATAGATCAATTGATGGATGGAGATATGCAGAGTTCTAAAATGAAAAGCAAGTTCTTTTTTAATTAATTTTTGGACAATATTGACTTCCTCCATCAGATGTGGTCACTGTAGTTCTCCTACTACCAAAGCACCCCATAGACCATTACCATGTCCCCTTGTGCTCTCCCCTACTTTTTCACCTCTCTGTACCCACCTGCTCCCTTCCTACCCCACCCCCCATAGATACCTCATATCTATGGACAGCTTTCGAGGTTTGTCTTCTTTGGCCCTTTCTTTGTTGTTGTTGTTGTTGTTGTTTTCTGTATTCCACATATAAATAAAACAATCCAGTTATTATCTTTTTCCTTCTGACTTACTTTACTTAGCATCAACCCTCCAGTTCCATCCATGTACCACAAATGGTATCTGTTTTTGATTGCAGAGTAGTATTCCACTGTTGTGTATATACCACATCTTCTTGACCAACCATCCTTTGGGGGCATTTAGGTGGTTTCCTTATTTTATCTATTGTAATTAGGGCCACAATTAATATAGGAGTGTAGTATTCCTTTATAATTAGTGTTTTGTGTTCTTTGGGTAGATTTCTAGAACTAGAATAGCTGGATCATATGGTAGATTAATTTTTGCTGTTCTGAGGAACTTCCACACAACTTTCCATAGTAACTGGACCAGTTTGCACTCCCATCAACAGTGTAAGAGGGTTCTTTTTTCTCTGCATCCTTGCCAGCATTTGTTGTTGTTGTTTTTTTTAATGTGGGCCATTCTCACAGGTGTGAGGTGGATTCTATTTTTTTTTAATATATATTTTTATTGTTATTTATGTCTTTTACATTTTGTATTCTCCTTGGGTAGCCCACCACCAACTCACCCACTATCTATCTCCATGGTCCCCTGCACTCTTCTCTATTCCATCCTGTGCCCTTTTCCTTTCCTCCCTCCGCC